>JAVQJF010027912.1:0-11893 GCA_036023855.1 Gadopsis marmoratus | reverse complement strand
GAGATGCAGGTGTTTCCTCCGAGCTGCTTCATTTGTTGGGATGGCTGACGGCGGCGTACGAAGGTTTTATTGGTGCATCTGCTTGAATCTGCCGCTACGAGTCTCAAATGCTCTTTTGTCGCTCACAAGTGGCGTGTTCCGCACGCTCGGACTTCTGCACCAAATATCTCAGTGAATGTGGAGCAGAAGTGATTTGTGTACTTGTAGAGCGCCAGGGGTCACCAGAAGGTGGCAGTAATGCAACGTCATGGATGCTGACTGCCTGTCTTGGCGCCCATTGATTCCTCATATTCTCTTCTGTTCTGATTTATAGAACAATGACAGCTCAGGTGGGTCTTCGCAGGTGAGTGTCAGGTCATGACTAAGCACATGAGGTGAGATGAATTGTGTTAATATAAGTTAGATAACGGGAAACCGGAGCGTTGGGCAGGTCTGAGCGCCATAATAAAGAGAAATCCAGAATTTTATTTTCATTTCAGGTTTGTTTTATGTGAAACGCATCATTATCAACTGGAAGTTTTAAAAGGTTGCCATATTAATAAATAAATTATGCCTTTCTCATAAAACAAACCTGAAATGAAAATAAAATACCCGAGCTGTCATTGTTCTATAAATCAGAACAGAAGATAATATGAGGAATCGCTGCCCAGAGTTTAGTCTGAGGGCGTCTTTGATGACTGGATAGCAAGCTAACGTGACAGTGTTAGCTAGCCAACCGGCGTAGCTTATTTCAAATATAATCAAAAGTATAATGGTGGGTGACATCAGAAAACAGCAGGTAGAGGCTCGATGCAAAGATTTGAGTGTTGTGTCTACAGGTTTTCTACTCTGTACAGCAGTTTTCTCTGTGGCTTCAGATGTACTGATACACGTGGACTGTTGTCTACAGCTACAAACTCCGGTGTCACAGGTGCTCAGCTGTTTTGCACCAACTTCATAGTGGCAGCAACATCATCCATTTCCAGGTCACAAAGACGGAGATGGTAAAGGAGGAAATAAAGAAGGGAGAAATGCATCTTTCACCCAGATAGAAGCCGTAGGTGGTGTTTTTGTACTCCTCCCAGCCAATTTTGCCGTCTTGGTTCTTGTCGTAGTCCTTCCAGTGTTTGTTCACATTCTCCTCGATGTACCTCCTCTGCCGGTGTTTGATCCAGTAGTGCAGCTCTGCATGGCTGACGTAGCCATCCTTGTCAGTGTCAATGCGGTCCACAATTTTCCTGCGGGGACACAGATGGGGTCAGGGTTATGGAGAAGGCTGACGGAAATCATTTGCTCTCTCCATGCTTTTGGAATTAGGACTCCACGTTCTGACCTACGCACACCCCAAAACTAATAATGCCTGCAGTACAGAAACAAAAGCCTGATGAATAAATCACAGCACAGATGTACAAATCATCTGAAAGGAGTGATGGCAGCTTAGAATGAGGGAAAACCTACGCCAATTTGTCTTTGCTCTCCTCGGGGCTCAGCTGGTCGAAGGTCTTGGCCTCCTCCTTGCCCAGGAAGGCCTCGTGGTCGTACTGGAAGCCGCGAGCGTCGTCGTGGGCGTGGTCACTCAGATCAGCGTGGTGATGGACGCGCTTCTCCTGAGCAGGTACAGCGAAGGCAACGGCAGCCAGGACGCAGAGGGATGCTAGGGACGCCAGCAGCATCATACCTGACTCTGGGGGGGCAGAGCTAGGGACAGGAGTGCTGGGGTGGAGACAGTGTCAGAAATTAAGGAACAAAGAAAAGAAAGAAAAGTGGCAGGAGGAGAGAAAAGAGAAGAGCACAGGGACACAGATACAGGGAGACGGAAGATACAAAGTGCTCTGTATAGAATACAACTTTATTGTCCAAGGGGACCAGAACATATAAGCAGCATAATACAACAGGACACCGAGTATAAAACACAGAAATAAAATACTTACAGAATAAAACATTGGGACATCTAATAAAATAATTTTACTGTAGACATACTCAAGTTGTCATTTCCAATGCTTGGAATAAAAAGACTACAGCGCCCCCCAGAGGTCAGAGTCTCCAACTGAGGGAGAGAATGGTCTCCTGGCATCCATCTGGGTTATAGGGTCGGTGTGGACCTGCTCTATATGAACCAGGGCTATGAGACACATTTGCTATGATATGGAAGAGAAAGAAAAGTGAATCTGGGAAGCAGCTCCTTCCCGAGCAGGAATCTGGATCTGCTGACTTTGCCGAGGAGAAGAAATGTGCATTCCTCTGTCTGACACAGACAGCAGTCAGAACTCTACCAAGATACTTTAAACACGTTCAAGTGGGCAGAAAGAAATGATTTTGCCACAGTCACGTCAGCATTAACTGTACAGCAGGCGTGACATCATAGAGACAGCTAAAGGTTTAGTTACAATCCAAAGCCATTTTCTGTCACTTCCATTCAAACTGGTAACAATTCCCGAATCCCATCAATAGTATGTATATACATATTCAAAGGTATGACACATGTCATCTGTAACTCTCTGTAAATATATACTAGGATTTTCCCTTCTGGTTAGAGGCTAACTACATATTTCATTGGCTTTGTTCCTGCGCATTGACAATAAAGTTGAATCTAATCTAATCTAGTACTTCTACAGTGAGAAGAGGCTGTAATCCCCATGAAGCCCATCCTTAATCACACAGCTTCTTCTTCCATCACTTTTCAGAGGCAACAACGAGATGAACTCACCAGCTTCTTACAGCTCCTCAGCTTCTCCTCACAGCTTCTCCTCAGCTCCTCACAGCTCCTCAGGTCCTCAGCTCCTCAGGTCCTCAGCTCCTCACAGCTTCTCCTCAGCTCCTCACAGCTTCTCCTCACAGCTCCTCGCAGCTTCTCAGCTCCTCACAGCTCCTCACAGCTCCTCAGCTCCTCAGCTCCTCACAGCTTCTCCTCACAGCTCCTCAGCTCCTCAGCTCCTCACAGCTCCTCAGCTCCTCACAGCTTCTCCTCAGCTCCTCCTCACAGCAGCAGCTCGGGCCGCGTTGGCACTCTGTACCTTTAAATATCAGTGTCGGGGAGGCGGGCCTTGTTGTGCGGCTACCCAATCGCCTTCGCCCTAAAGGGGATTCTAGCCAATCAAAAGCAGGACACGGTGGTCAAAGCCTTTATGATGCATTCCTATTGGCTGATAACCGCCACGTTGTGATATGATCACGTTACACTTCCGATTCCAATTGCAGCAGAGTCTCGATGCAGACGTGTGTTTCCTGTTTCGGTGCGAGTTTTTACAGTATATGTATCTACTGTAACATGAACAAGATATTCATATTAATATTCATGATGTCTGCTGATCCTGCAGCACATGACACCAACACCTGTGGTGGGACAAGAAGTTTGTCTGTCCTTTAAAATGTTCTCAAAATAATGTCTCTCTTTGATGCACAGTGACATGTAAGATGATTTAACTTCCCTCAGCTCCTGCAGAAAATGGGAGGTGTTGTCTGACTGTCATAACTGTAATATGTCGTGGAAATTGTGTATTCCCTTTTGAAGAGCCAATAAAATGATGATCCTTTTGTATATTTAATTAAGCAGAATAATAAAACGGTCAAATAAAGTGTAATCAAAAGAAAGAGTCGGTCTATTTCAGCCACGAAGATGCAAAAAAAATGCCAAGGTTCACAGAGTGCAGACTAAAGAAAGCAGGTTATTACTAGAAAACATCTGGTAATAAGAAATAAGACATTATGCCCTTACATAATGCTGGATGCTTGTCCATTTAATTGTTCATTATGTGGAAATTAAATAAAACATCTGAGCTTGAATGTGTTTGCACTGTCCTCACTAAGTAAGGGTGTCCCAGTGAACTCTTCCAAACGTCCACAGGTTTGCAGTGTTAAACGGACACTTGGACACTGTGGCAGCCACAGAAACTTGAGTACTCGTGAATACTCTAATCGTGTGGATATTGGATGGACTCTCTGTCGTTGTTGCACTTCACTGGGCTATTTGACAAACAACGGTGGACAACATTGCATTATACACTGTGTGGACAAAGGTGTTGGGCCCTTCCCCTTAATCATTGAATTCAGGTGTTTCATTCAGTCCCTTTGCCATCTGTGATTTAAATCATAATAAGTTGTATTATTGCAAAGTGGAAACATTTAGGAACCACAGCAACTCGGCCACAAAGTGTCAGAGCACGTAAAGTTACAGAGCAGGTCACCGAGCACAATGCCAAGCGTCGGATGGAGAGGTGGTGTAAAGCAGGCCGCCGCAGTTGGGTGGAGGAGGGATGATGCTATGGGCTTGTGTTTCTGGGGTTGGCCTTGGCCCCTTAGTTCCAGTGAAGCGAAATCTGAAAGCATCATCTTACCAAGTCAGTTTGGAAAATTCTATGCTTCCAACTGGGGAAACTGCCCTTTTCTGTACACTGAAATAAGACAAAGTCACTCATCCAGAGACTGTATATATTTAAAGATATCTTACCATAGCTGATGCAATTTAACATAATAAAACAGTGAGAAAATTGTCATTAAATGTACCAATTGCTCTTTAAAATGCTAACTAACTTTATTCAATCCAGAAAATCTTTTGAAAGCTTTTTAAGCATTAGGGTTTATAAATGGTAAAACATATTACTTCAATACTGAGTGCATACTGAGTATACTTTGTACATGTACACAATACATTCCTTGAATATAGTTTTCAATAATAAATGAGTAATAAATGGATATTTGCTTGGGTTTAAATTGAGTTTTTTTTTAATGAAATTCCTATCATCCCAGTAATCAACACTGACGTTAATAGTTACAAAGGTCTTCCCAGGAGTCTTTCTAGGAAATGATAAAAAGAGCATCCAGAAGCCAACAGCACGTAATCTGTCACAGATCACATATATGCTCATATGTATGACTAAACTGAAAACTCACAAAAATAAATGAATAATCTTCCCGTTGCAAAGGTTAAAAAGAACTTTCACGCTCAAGAAATAAGAGCTCTACTGCATTACCCAAAACTGCATTTATTTATCACAGTACATGGACAGAGTGATTTAGAGACAACAGTTAGAGCCATCTAAAGTAATTACATTACTGATCATCTATTTCGGATAACAAGTGCAAATAGTTAATGTCCAAGATGTTTAAAGAAGGTCTTCATGGGTACTCTATATAATACTGACCGACAACAAGGAGACAGGCAGCGTCACCAACAGCGTCCAGCCCTGCGCACTTTAACCTCGCTGAGCCTTCATTAAGATGAATGCGTAGGACTAACTCATACGAGTCAAAGTGACTCCATGTGTCAGCTTACTGGATATCATTTCTGCAACATGAATGTAAAGAGACATAAATATATTCACATATATCTTTATATTATTTTGAAGTATGTTAATAATCAGAAAGATCTGCTACACATTCCTAACACTTGCCGAAAAGCTCCATGGAACATTCACGGACACTGATGAAGGTCTGACGTGTTGAGCATCATCTTGAGCAGAGTTACAAAATAAAAATGGCCCTTCCATTTTTTCCATTTGTATTTTATAAGTTGTGCTTTAAAGTTGTTTAAGACTTTGTGTACTACAGCTGATCGCAGGTGTTTATAGACCATCCTGTTCTATAGACCTGAGCTTAAAGTTACAGTTCAGCAACTTAGCCACAGCTTGGTAACAAGCAGCCCTGTTTGTGTCCCTGACAGTCCTGGATGGTCCCCATAGGGAATCTCAGAGAGGAGGCGGCTGCATGCTGCTCTTTATGGGGTCAATTTGGGATTTGGAGCACAGTTCCTTAATCGTTGTGCTTTTTCTTATGTATGTGTTTTGTCCTCGGGGGGCAACCGTAGTTATCTATATGACAAACATCCTTCAACATCTCAGAAAACGCTTGTGACCAGCTTCACTCGGACACTATCTCTCTGTTCAGTCTCAAGTGAGGATGGTTAAACATGAAATGATAACCAGGTGAGATGCGAAAATGGCAACTGATATGTAGCTCTTCTTCAAGAGTAAAGTGAATGTGTTCAGAATTTTTGATCAGTTAAAGTTATCTAAAAAAGAATAAAAACATATTAGCACATTTAAGTGACATGCAGGCACTAAATAAATAAATCTATGGCATTTTCATGGTACATTTAAAATTCACATTTTTCTGTGCTACAAAATTTCAAGCTGAAAAGTCATTCCTATTAAGAGCAACACAACAGTCAGAAGTATAACAAGGACATTTCTAATGGACAGCCTTAAATGACATGCAGGTGGCATCTTAGCCTCATTGTGTGGTCCTACACAGGGTCACCATCACTGACATCAGTGACCGTCAGACCGACGTTGTGCCGACGTATGACCACTAAAAGAAGCTGTACGCAAGACCTTGTTCTGAGCCATTAAGTGGGGTTAATTAGGAGTTGGGATCGTCGACATCTTATTTACCTTTATGTTATACTGTGCTACCTGTTAAAAGGAACAGACCCACATTTTTAGCCTGGTTCCTGACCTCTGACTCTCGGGCAGTAAAGGGTGTGAAACAGTTGGTGCTAGATTTGCTGACATGGTGGACATGACTTTATCCAGAGTACTGCTAGTCAAGTTAGACTATACACAGACCACTGCAAAATGATCAGTTCTCTGGTTTTACTATTTATAGGCATGTGTTTGAGTAAAATGAACTTTGCAGTGGTCTCTTAATTTTTTGCAGTGCTGTATAACAACATGAATCCAGATGAGATTTACTTTACAGAAACATCAACTGTGAAATTCTCAGGTGCTGCGACAGGACCCACTGGCACCTGTTCTGAACGGTTCTCTATAGATAGAGGCTAAATAGAGGCTATCATCATTAGACCAATCTGTAAAAGCGCTTTTGAAACTGTTAAGGTTGAACGTGCATTTACCGTTATCATTTCGTGCTAAAGAGATGAAGGTCGGTCAATCTTCACTGTTATAAACTCAACTGACCTCGGATGTTGAAACACAGGTTATAAGGGATATCTGTGTGAGTCATTGTGTGGATTGTGCTTATCATGACGTGGACTGTCTGCAGTTCCCGTCCCTCCGTTCTGAATTAACTCAGGCTCATGTAGTGTAAGTCAGGCTCCTTCATGGTCGGACTTTATTTGTGCTGGGCCAACACGTCATTCAAGATGTTGAGGAAGATGTGAGCATGGTAGTCCTTGAAAACCAGCGCTGGACGGAAACGAATCGATCGATCCCCACAGCCTCCCAGGAGGACACCTGTCAATGACCAACACTCTTACTATATATCCAGACAATGTAATGATGGAGTTAAAACAGTGAGATTAGCTGTACCCAGGTGCTATCAGTGCTCTGATACCTATCTATCTATCTATCTATCTATCTATCTATCTATCTATCTATCTATCTATCTACACCCATCCATGTGTTAAAGATACGGTATGGCTGAAAACAAGAACAAAAGAATGAATGGTTATGTACTCCATACCTTTGTCTCTGGCCTTGAGCATGATGCTGCTGCGTGTTGCATCATCACAGATATCAATGGCACAGAAGGTTCCCTGTCCTCGAGCCCGGCTCAAAATGCCCGGATACTGAGCCTGGAGACAAGACGCACATAGTTCATGTTCACACACATTTAGCTCATATGCGTCATGATCCCAGTGAACTACAGTAGGCCTGTTTAGAATTGAGAAGATACAAATTCAATATTGTCATACATCAACTCCGATCATTGACTTACAACTCGGCCCACAATGGTCTAATACACCCAGAGATGTTTAAGGGATAGTGTGGCCAAATCTCTGGGGGTTCGTCACTACAGCACCTTTTTAATCAATGTTCATATCAGTTCTTTTTTTATTGCTGTGCAAGAAAAACAATTCATTCAGAACTGGACAGCAAAGTTGCTAAATGCATTATTACCTCCCTGAAAACAAAATAATACTATTCTTGACATTATGACACTAACTAAGAATGTGTAACACAGACGTCACTATCATTCATCCTGTCCTCTGCTGCTGCTGTGGATTCTCTGCCTGGCAGGTTCAGAGGGGCTGCAGCCTCAGCCAGTACATCTATAAGCATTAAGATATGTGGCTAATTATGCTAAACAATTAGGCTTCATACTGACAACGTACATTTTAGTTTGCTTATAACAATTTTCTCTAACAAGCTGTGTGAAATACACCAACAGCTGTTGCCAAAGGAGTTGAAAGATGTTAATATTAGTTTTTTTTATTGAACAGGTGTTTTAATAAATGGCTTTCTGCACTTGCAGTAACAAGCATAGTTGTCATTAACTCAAGTATGTTGTATCTATGGTTATTCTTCTGTCCACTGTGGCCTTCCTGCTGTGTGTGTGAGAGAGAGGCCAGGCTGCTGCAACGACCATCAATCACACCAAAACCATATATTCTCATCAGCTAATCACACTCCCTGATTTCTCCAAGTACCCACAAAAGAACCAACCTTAAAATTGCACAAACTGCACTTTTACATATGCACACCTACACACAGAAACACACTACCTGTAGCTCATAAAGGCCATTTAGCAAGGCCTTCCCGGAGCGAGTCACCTCCTCCAGAAGGCTTTCTCTGCGAATCACATTGAGAACCTCAGCCAGCAGCAAGTTCTTTGATGGGTCGCCCATCCATGTGTTAAAGATACGGTATGGCTGAAAAAAGAGAGAGAAGATACACAAGCAAACACAAAATGACAACGAGCTCATGCATAACGTTTAACATCTAAAAGTAACAGGCAAGTGACAGTGAACAGTAATGTTGAGTCGTACATTACATCCATAATGTAGAAGTGTATGTTGTTGTGCCACAAGACACTAAAGTCCTTTAACTTTAATTTAAAAAAAGTCTAATAGGAATTGCTCACCTGGCCATACCCTGCACCCAACAGAGACTCAGCCATTTAGAATAAACTGTGAACATTTAGGCCATTTTTTTTTCCATTTCCAGGGGTCGTACTTCTTCAATTTTCAACTAAATGTTATGTTAGGGAAAACCCCGATTTTTACTAGGTGCTGAGATGAATGATCTATATATAAAGACTCACCGGAAATCTTCCTGCTTCACCTGATTAACGTCTCCATCCAGTAAAGAAGCTGCGGATGTTGCCCATCCCAATATACACAAGGTGTGAGGGCTCGCTCAGTGCTGCTTGTTGCTTTAAATTCTAATGCTTTTGGTGATTCTCTGATTTTTGGGCTAACTATTAGATCAAAATGTCTCTTTGACCATTCATTTTGTGTCTAAGAAACTACAGTAATTACTTGAAAGCTGTGGCAAAGGGGAAATTGCTACTACGGCACTACAGCTCCCCAGATTTTATTGACCTATTGTCTTGTAAACTTCACTAATATGACCAATATATGCTCTGTGGTCATTGTAGAAATTTAAAAATTAACAAACCTTATCAGCCTGTAATTCATCCTTGTGGTAGTAGCCACCAGTCAGAAGCTTCTTGCTGAAGGAGACAATGTCGGCAGGATCATCCATGCCCCAGTGCTCATGGGCCCAAAACTTCCCTGTTGTCCCTCCACCAGTCTGGACTTCATCCACGTGGAAACCACAGCCATGCTGGGGAGATAAAAGGTAACAGACATGGGAAAGAGTCGGTCTAGACCTGCTCTATATGAGTGAGTGCCCTGAGACAGCTTTGTTATAATACGGCGCTAAATAAATTAAACGGAATTGACCAAAGTAGACAGATCGGGGATGCAAGGAAGGAAAAGGAGAGGATTTTCACTCATTGACAGGAGTAGTAGTCGAGTCGTCATAGGGATGACTCAGCCAGACTGCACCCATGATATGAATGATCAGGTCCACAATGATGTATGGTACATGCCTCGCCCAGAACCTTTAGGCATTTAGGAGCTGGACCAGTGCTGACATATGATGGTGAACATTATATATATATATATATAAGGCATATAGAGCCCAAGCATACAGTAACTGATGCACAAGTGCTGAAACACTTCAAAAAGTCTTCATGTCTGGTAGGCTAAATCTATATAAGACACCAAAGGTGTGTATTAAAAATACACTTTATGGAGTACAGAGTTTGATCAGAAGACAATAAAAGACGGCTTGATTGAAAGCAGCAAAACTGTAAAAGGGTTACAGCGGCACAAAAGACAAACCAAAGAGGTAGAAAAACTATACAAAATCAAAATACAATTAAAAAGGTTGTATACAGTACAACATCTTAGAAGTCTATAGTATATTCGTGGATGTATTGTGTATTGTCCTTTACCACTTCTGTGCCACAAACAATCTAATACACTGTACATCCTTCATGCTGCACTAGCGACCCCTACTGGCTGGTCGGGGGTGTAACTGCCAAGCAGTTTAACAGCGAAAGAGTGAAATAAAGCAGGAACCGGGCATTCCCCAAAAGAACAGGAGAAAGTCATAGCAATTAAATACAGGTGTCTAAATGCATCTGATCTGTTTATTGAACATCAAAATTTATCATTGGATAAACTGCACACTGCCTAATACTAGTCTTCTCACCCAAAAGCTTTGGATGTCATGGGTTTGCTGTGGTCACTGCAGGAACTTCTTTTACGGTCACGGCCTGTGTCTGTGTGGGTATTTGTGTTTGCTGGCACTTGTGTGTCTCTGATTGTACATTAGTTTCACCTGCCCTCAGTGTTCACCTGTCTCGTGTTCACTCATCAGTGTCTTGTCTATTTAAGCCTGCCCCGTTCAGTTGTCCTTTGCTGAGTCATTGTTCATGTTGTGTCGTTGCATGTGGACACCCTGCCTGTGTTCTGGACAACTCTGTTGTTGAATCTGGATGTTCCTGGTGTTTTTCTGTTTGGACGGTCTGATTGCAAGTGTCTTTTTATTACCTTTAATAAATCCCGTGATCTCTGCTCGGCCTGCATTTTAGGTCCTTTTCTCAAGCTGTCTCCATGCTGTGCTGTGACATGCAGTGCTACTCTTGTTTGAGTCCTACATCACATGGGGGTTAGTTCATGGCAGAGAGAAGTGTCCAAGTGTAAATTCTTTTCAACTGGGGTACCACAAGGATCTGTGCTTGGTCCCTGTCTTAATATACTCCACCTCCCTTGGTCCAATCATCCACTCACATGGTTTTTCTTACTATTACTATGCTGATGAAACCCAGCTCTATTTGTTCTTCCCAGCACATGGCCTCCCTGTTTCAGCACGAATCTCAGGCTGCCTCAGTGAGATCTCAAAATGGATGATGGAACCACCTTTAACTCAGTCTCCCAAGACTGAACTCCTGGTGATCGCAGCCAGTCTTTCTGTTCAGCACAACAAGTATATCTGGCTCAGCTCCACTTCGGTCCCTGTAAAAAAGCCTGCAAGAAATCTGGCAGCTGTGAATGATGACCAACTACGTTTGCCTGAGCGTGTCGCTTGGTCATATTGCTTCTCACTATACAATAGGTGTGATGTAAATGGTCTTTGCTTATATACCACCTTTCAACTGTTGCAATGGTTCCCAAAGCACTCTAAAGGTAACTCTAATTCACCCATTCACACACTGATGGCAACACAGCTTAGGGTTTAGTGTCTTGTCTATGGACACTTTAACATGTGGACGGGAGCAGACGGGAACCCACCACCAACCCTGGTATTAATGGATGACCGCTTTACCTTCTGAGCCACAGCCGCCCGATGTGTATGTCTCATTCAAATGTCATGACTATCCTGCAGCCTTGGAATCCATCTAATGAAGTAAAATAACTTTGACTAGTCATAAGAAGCACAACCATCATTAGTAGGGAATAAAAAAAAAATGAAAGGAACACTTTTTAAGGAGAGTACAGCATCAAGTCAATGAAACTTCTGGGATGTTGATCTGGTCAGTTAAGCAGCAGAGGAGGTTGTTAATCAGTTTCAGCTGCTTTGGTGTTAATGAAATTAACAACAGGTGCACTAGAGGGCAACAATGAGACAACCCCCAAAACAGGAATGGTTTTACAGGTGGAGGC
>JAVQJF010027906.1:0-10490 GCA_036023855.1 Gadopsis marmoratus | reverse complement strand
GTTGTAAAAAAAAAAAGGACTGTTCTTGAGCTTTTTTTTTTCTGAGTATTTTTAGGACTTTTTGTCCATGTTTAACCTAAAGGTTGAGACTGAAAGTTCCTTCTTAACCTAGTATACAGATGTGAGATACAATTGAACACTCTGGACCAGCTGCTAAATAGACTTGGTGATGAGATTATGTTGTCAGCTACTGTTTCCAATAAACATTCAAGCTCAATGTTTAAGCCACCCTGGACAAGGAAGTGCTTAACGTGATCAAGAAAAAAAATGGAGATGTACAATCTACAATTGCAACGCGTCCAACTCCATTTGCTGATAAAGATGTTGTGACACAAAAGAACTTTAATCCACTTCCCTTGGCAGGGGATCGCCCTCAAGGCTTAGCGCAGGATAGGTGAGACACAGTGCAACAAGGCAGGACCGAGACAGCATCACTTCTGTCTCGCTCCCTCGGCAGGTCAACCGCCACCCTTTATCACCAGTCTGGGGCAGCTGGGGGACGGCACATATGGCAGCGTTCTCCTGGCCAAGAACAATGAGACTGGGGACTCTGGTGGCCATAAAGCTGTAGGTGTAGCTCCAACAAACACCAGGGACGCCTGATTAAACCCTGAGTGGCCGCTTCAAGGCTCTACAGACTCAAACGTGTTGCATCAATCACATGAAAAAACAAAGGCAAATGTTGTCATTTAATATTATTATTCAGACCGTTTTCAGTTATTCAGTCCAGCTAATTCACATGAAGTTTAAGTGAGTTGTGGGAGAATAGTTATTAGTTTGACGGGTTTTACATGGTGTAACTCACCTGCATGGCCTTTAAAATAATAAAGGTGCCCACTTTAATAAAAAATATCTACGTTATTTCATTTTCTAGTCTATTATATAGAAAATACTGACAATAGAAGTCATGGGGACACTTGTACAATAATGAACATTTAATAGCATGGCAAATGTTAACAAAACAGAGTAGCAGGAATACTGACTTCATCCTCTGAAGTCTGTGTTTCCTGGCAATGGATATTTTTCCCACGAGTCCGTGGTGGAGCAGAGCGGACTGCTGTGCTACTTGTGGCCTCCGTATTTGGCGGTCCAGTCCACTCGTCCGTGCACTGGCTGGATTTTTGTCCTTCTTGAAAAGGCGCTCTTTCCTGTAGCGCTGGATCCAGGGATCTGGGGATTCCGACATCTGATCCTCCACCCTTCGAATTCTGGGAAGATCATCGTGGGGCAGAAGGAAAGTGTGTTTAGGTGATACTCAGAAAACTCTTGGATTCACAGCTCTGATTTTTCATTTATTTTACCTTCATTTGAGGGCAACAGTTTATTTGAGGAGGTCTTGCTCTTGGACGGTTTTAGCCTAGACTCAACTCTTGGATCAGCAGCAGATGACAGATCGACTACAAGATTCACAACAAAGTGGGAAAAAATTCAGGTTGAAAGATAAAAGAAACTGAACATATTCATTAGGTCCGACACTTCTGGTAAGAAAAAAGCCCCGTTATCAGTGACAGTCCTCTCCAGACACTTCCATCTTTAAGGAAGACAGTGACTTAAACGTAGTGCAATACGTTTCCTGTACCGTCTGATTGGTACCAAGCAACACTGAACCAACTAAATCTGACTCAACCTTATTTCTGTCAGAGAGTATAAAGAAGTTTCTCTGTTGTGACTCACTAGGCAGTGTAATCCTCTGTCTAGCTGCTCCTGTTTCCATCTTCTGAAAAGGTGGCATGTATGCCTTGGTTTGGTTGTTGGAGCTGCTCATGATGGAGTCTGGAAGGGATAATGAAATCCATCACAGCTTAAAACTAATAAATAACGTAAACCACTTCACTGATGTCCTGACGTACAGTTACTTTTGAATTGCTTTAGCTTGAGAGTTTAGAATATCACTCAAAGCAACTATAGTTCAGACTGTAGTTTCCTTGTGCCCGCTTGTTGTTTCGTGTCTTGTACAGTATTTCAGCAATGTCGATAAAAGTAGAGACACCTACAATTCTGTGAGCTGCTCCTACATCCTGAGATTTACCTTCGGAAAGACCAAGATCCTCCAGGGCCTTTTCTTTTAGAAGCTGCTTATCTGTTCGTTTAGGAAGACTGATGTCTAAAAGCACAGGACAACATAGGAAGAAAAGAGGAGGGGTGAGTGAAGGAGGAAAACAGCTGCATATCACAAGGAAAAGAAAATAGGAAATCTGATGAGTATTTCCAGCCAGTGGATGGGATGTCAGGTATCATTTTTGCTCTGGCTGCTTCATGCTCTCATAAAGGAAAAAGCAGTATGTGCTCTTTGTCTGATGGGCGACTCTTGCATAATGCAGGTTTCCCCTTTTTTCACACGGTTGGGTCAACAACCATAAAGAGAGACCCAAGAAAGTCCCCCTTTCAGCACAGAAACATTAATACCTGACAAGGGTCTACTGTGACATTAGGTGAGTCCTGTAGCTTTTTATTATTTTCCAATACATTATAAATGATAGAAGATGACAGCTGTTTGAGGGAGTAACATTTATATCTTCATAGAGTACAGGATATGACAGGCAGAACAAAGTATTTCTATGACTATTTTGGGCAAAGAAAAAATATATTGCATACTAGTTTTTTGTAGCCCTTGCCAGGTGGCCCAAAGCCTCACCTGCTATTCTGAACAGATATCGGCGCTACACATAAACGTGTCCTCAAATCTTTCTTACCTTTATGTAACGGGATCTCCAGCCCCAGCCCTCTGGTTAACCACGAGCTGCCACACAGGTTTCTGCCAAGCGCCTGGCTTCCTACTGAGGAGATGTTTTTCGGATTTATGCCTGAAAAAAGGACAAACAGCTCAGAGTGAACTCACTGTACCTGAGGCCGCACACCAATTTGCCCAGATCAGATGGAACTATGCCATGTTTAGATCTAGCACTTACGGTATGTGGAAAGTACAGTATGTACATTATTAGAGTTGTTTGTATTAGCAAACAGTAACACCAATATTGTGTAATCTGTAGCAAGTTAAGTATTTAAATTAAATTGTCTGTGGGTCTTTCATCTTAACAGAATTTTTCCTTCATTGTCTGTGATATTATTGGTTTGTTTTCAGTGTTTGGAGTACACTTTATTGCTTCACTGTACAACTTAAGCAACATAAAGAAATGTAAACCTAACACTCCACGGCTTTGCCAAGGATACTCTTCATGTGAATATTGTGACACAGTTGGCCATTTTTTCCTCACCTGGCAGATACCTGGCCTGGCGGAGGTAGTGCAGTTTGGCAGACACGGTGGTGGAGTCAGCTCTGTTCAGGTCTGTACTGGACTGCACTGTATTGTTCTTTGACTTGGGTAATCTGGACAAAAACTGTATTACTGAATTTTTTCAAAGCGGTGATGAAAACACATCTGATACATGAAAATTAAGAGGTCTAACCTACAGCCGGGCCCATCCACTGCCCTGTCCCTCAAAGTGCTGATAGTGGGCTTTTTGGAGATGCAAACTCCGGCGTCTACATCCCCACCGTCGTCCCAGCAGTCAGTGGACTTGAAAGACGTCTGGCCCCATCGGCAATGTACTGTCCTCACACCAGCTGAGCTGTTGTCTGCTCCTGTACGAGCTGCTCTTGTAGGCTTTAAAATGAACATACAAAGTAGGGGAAAAATATCTGTAAGCCCCAAGAAGATCCCATTGTGACATTTAGAAGCCGTACCTGAGTGATACCTACAGCCTGATAGCTCATAGGCTGCCTTTTCACCAGGCTGAGACGTTCCTGCTGCCCCTCTGTGAGCGTGGTGGAGCACATTGCTTGTTTTGTGCTTGGCTCCATGTTGTCCTGAGGTAGGATGATCTGCTGAAGGAGCTGGTGGAGAGATTGGCTGCAGGTCTGCAGTTCTGCCTGAGTCTTACTCTGCCCACCGGACTCTATGTCCGTCTTACAGAGCTCTGCAGACATCTTTGCCTGAGCCTTGTGCTGCTCTGAGTACTTGAGAGTGGCACCAAGTGCCTGGCCAACATGGAAGTATGGACACCTCAGAGCCTGGAACACAAACAGTACTTTGTTTAAGTTCACGTTCAAGCTCAAGATTTAGATTTTCCACGAATGAGAAGCTTGAAACATGGAATAAAACATATTAATTGTAGGAATAATATACAGAAAGATAAAATAAAAGTGCAGACAAGATAATAATAAGACAATGGGTCCTTGTTTATGGGACATGGAATATTATGTAAGATATATCTTGTAAAGGACTAATGAGAAGAACCACCTGAAATGAACACTTTGAATGAGGTCAGTGGACGTGCATTGCCTCAGTAATACGTCCAGATATCAAGTTTGGCATTACAGTAACTGCCAAGGGAAGCCGATTGATTCCTGTGCTAAAAATAGATGCACTCAAAGGTACTCAAAGGTGTAAATGAACTTTGGAAAATTTCGAGTGGTCTCTCTTAATTTCTTCCAGAGCTGTATATATTTTTTACTTCCTATTGTTTGCATGCTACACTTTTTTACTATATCTATTGCTCTGATTGCACTATGACCTTTGCTGCTGTAACTTCACAATTTCCCCACTTAGGGACAAATAAAGGTTTATCTTGTCTCAACTTCTTATCATGATCTTTGTGCGTTTTGTGCTTATTGCAACCAATCTATGTTCAAACCTTAATGGGTTTTAAATGTACCTGAGCTGCACTTGGCCTTTTCTCAGGGTCCCACTGCAGCATGTCTATCATCAGTGTGGTTGCCTCGTCGCTGGCGTTGGGGATCAGGGATCTGATGCCGGTGGGGACACACTTTGGGAAGCGGAATTTCATTGAGGTGGCCAGGCTGTAGCCCTCAGGCCAGTTCGACTGATGTGGTGAGAGACAAAAGGAAACGACAATGAGGCAGTGTTGATGTTTTAACTTTGTGAAATGTCACAAAAGAATCCCAACAAAAGAAAAGAAATGTGATTAAATAGTTTGGTGTTAGCATCATAGAACAGCGCGGGCCACTGTGTGAACATGAACTGATTTTGGTTGCATCCACCATGACAGAGAACCACAACGTACGTATGACACGAGTTGTGATGGTTCACCTTCTTAGGCGTCCCCAGCACCTGGCAGATCTTGAAGATCTGGTCTACCTCACTGTTGCCAGGGAACAGGGGTCTGAGTGTGTAGAGCTCCGCCATGATGCACCCCACAGCCCAGATATCGATGGGTGAGCTGTAGGAGGTGGACATTAGCAGGACCTCTGGAGCCCGGTACCTGTCATCACAGCACGGGAGGATATTTATGGAAACATTAGTGAATTAACTCTGCTTTTGCTTTGTTAATGTCCTATTGTCCATGCTGTATTCCTTCACTATTTGTAGCTCAATTAACAACATTTCCCACCAGGGTTTGTTTATTTAATCTTATCTTACACAGAATACATGATTGTGTGTCTCTTAAAGTTAACTAATTACTAATTAAAGTGTCACTTCACTTGGATTACAAAAGAGCATATTTTCTCACTTAACCCTGGTGTGGGATCTAGCCATGTGGATCGTATTGGTTTGACGTGTCCGGGTTTTAAGACGTCTGTGTCTGAGATATCTGCCTTCACCCCGATGCAGAGAAGGTGAGTGGAATCATTTTGTTTGTGATGCTCGCAGCGTTTATAAGTTACATTTAAAGAAATCAACAGAGGCATCACTCTTTCCTGCTTCCAGTTTTCATTGGAACTGTCTTCTGCGAAGAAATGTCCACAATGAAAGCGGTTGACAGCTTGTACTTTGGACGATTGTTTCCCTGTTAAATTTTCTAAATGTGATTTGTCACTGCTGCCAGCACCAGAAGCAAAATTCACCCATTCACCTCTATGGCATTAAAACCCAAACTATCTGTAGAGATAAAAGAGCGGTGACATATAGTGTGACATGTTATTTTGTCAACAGAAAGATTAACACTGGCATAAACGGTAAATGCAGGGTTTGTACAGCTTTTCAAGAGTAAAATTCAAGCACTTTCAAGGAACCTAAAGCAAAAATATTCAGACTTTTGAAGCCTGTATGATCACGTCTAAATTATTACTATAAATGCCAGGAGACAACAAACGGGACGGGAAGCGACGGGATTGTTTCATTTCAAATATGAAGATTTTTGGTTAGTTTGGTTGTGTTGATGAAACACCAGATTAGGTTGAAAAGCAAACATTTTTCAAGGAGTATATTCGAATTCAAGCATTTTGCAAACGTTCAAGACTTTGTACAAAATCTGAAAATGGATGTTCTGTAGTATAAATAGGGGACATCAGCCGGCTGAGCCTGAATAAATAACATTGATTATCTGTGTGGTCAGTTTGTCTTCCTCTCCATCTCCTGAATGGATTTATTTTTCTCTAGTCGGTATAATCAAGGAGGCATTTTAAGTGATATTAAAAGTCAGACGATTCGGGTCAGACTGCAGATCAGCAACATCCACCAGATGGTACGTCATCTACAGGAATTACTTGTGCATTGCTCTGACATAATCTTGTAGACAAATCAGCCTCACCATCTTGTAGACACATAATCAGTGTAAGGTGGCTGCGAGCGGATTTCCCTGGCTAGTCCAAAATCAGCAATCTTAACCAGCTCCGGGCCCATGCAGAGCAAGTTCTCCGGCTTCATATCACGATGGAAGTACCCTGAAAAACACGATGCAGTCAAATAAACCTGCGCTGACGCTGATATTTGTCTAAATTTGCATTATTGTCTCAAACTAAATAGTTTCTGCCACTCAAGTTTCTACTACCAATTTCTCTACTAATAATCACGTGACTCTTTATCACAGCTGAATGTTTTGCCAGTTGAACCACAGAGTTATTTTAACCTGACAGAGCAGGTCAAGCCCTTAAGGAAGTGGAAAGGAAAAGAGACGGGAGGAGTCTCTTACCGTGCTGATGCACAAATGCTAAGTCAGACAGCACTTGGAACAGAATGTTCCTTATCTCATTTTCAGAAGACATCTTATCTTCTCTGGCAGCGGCAAAGTGGTAAAAGACAAAAGACAGACAGAAAGGAGGGATAAAGAAAAGAAAAAAAAACACTATGCAAACAATCACGCCTTATTGAAGTGGGAATGACACCAGCACCCACAAGCACTAAAAACAGTGCCGATTTCTCTTTTCCGAAGAGAAAACCGTGTTCCGTTAAGCTCTGGTACCACTCACACCTCCTCCTCTCACTGAGGACACAGGAGAAGTGAGTCATTTTTGGCTGGAGAGACTCCTGTGATGCCTGTTGTCATATCAACCATCCAGCATTCAGACACTTTTCAGGTTTAGACCCGTGCTGTTTTCTGCTTATCCAATTATAGCAAGACAGTGCTGACAGCTCGATAACGCAGCATTTTATAAGAGACAGAAAAGACAAGAGTCTGTTTTATCTTCAGTCTGAGGTCACCTACCATGTTTATGAATATAGGACAGCCCCTGTAATATCTGAAATGTTATGTTTCTGATGACTGGCTCAGGGAACAACTTGCTTCTGCAAAAACGAAGACCAACACATGATGACTTAATATGACCTAAATCATTCTCACATTCCTAATGGAGATTAACAAAAAAACACTGCAGAATTAGATCACAGAAATATCTCAGTGTGCACAGCTGGTCTGTGAAAACAAAAGAAAATGCATGTTAAAATATTGTACCTTTCTTTCATGAGCTGATAAAGGTTTTCTTTCATATACTCAAACACAAAGTAGAGGTAGTCGTTTTCTCTGATGACTTCCTTCAGTTTCACCACGTTGGCATGGTTCAGCTTCCTCAGGGACTGACGACACAAAGTATTCAGGTCGTTAGGAATCAGCTTATTATGAGCTCTGACATCTGAACAGTGTCCGAAATAAGGTTTTTCTCTCAAATATCAATTATACCACAGAAATAAACTACAACACACAATGTATGTTAGATATAATTTGCTGTCCTAATAGCTTTATTTTTTTGATTTGCGGTTCTTAAATGGCCTGTGGCTTACTCCAGAGGGATATTGCAAAAACAAGGGCAGGAAGGATTGGTGTTTTAAAATGATAAGTTTTAGCATCTGTATCTAAAGCTGCTGTATCAACTAGTGGAGATTTCTCATCTGACCATAATGATTCTCACCTTCACCTCTCTCAGATTCAAGCACTCATTCCAGGAGTAAAACTTCCTCTTCATCCTGTAGAAAAAACAACAAGAGATTTGCATGCCTCTATGTATTAATGTTGACATTTTAAGACAGCATCATTGAATGTAATGAGCCTCGTCCCAGACCACTAAATCGCAACTCACACTCATGATTATTTCAGATATGAACTGGACTTTCAATGCGATTATCAAGCTAGTATATAATATCTATGCTGTGTAATCCAACTAAGTAACATCAGCTAATAAAGCCTAGAGCAACTTTTCACATTGGCAGTCACACATAATAAAATCGTTTTTGAATTTATTCTTTGTTCAAAAGATCAAAATCCGGAGAATTTATATAATAGAGTCCTCTGACTTTTCTTCTTTAGTAAGCAGTAGATATTCGACGTCTGTGGATGAGTCCAGCTTTTTTCATTTGGGAAAACTTATTACTCTGTGTCTTCTCTTCCCTGCTTTATTGGTGGTTTATAACAACTTTTGTGAAAAGTATTATGTAGTGTTATGTATTTTCATTCAATACACGGCTGGGGAGACCACTGTATAAATGCTACTGTATAATATACCTTCGTCATGGTGACTATGGGCTACACAAAAATGTTGCATCACTGTTGAACCCATAACTGTAGTATCCAAACATCCTGGGCAACACTGCTCTATTTAAAAACTATATTAAAATGTTTTACACGTGTAACCCGTTTTACCATTTCTTTCTTACTGCTGGAGACCTTCGTTATCCGTTTCCCATGCTCCAGGGGCAACACTACGCAGTGTACTTTCACTCCTTTCACTGTCATCTGCAGTATCGGCTTGCACTATAACCTTACATTTACAAACAGTGCCTGGCGGAGCCTCGTGAAACATTCCTCATTGATTTCTTGCCAGAGACAGATTCGTAAACAGCTCATCCTTAAAATGTGGCCTATGGGCAAATAAGGAAGTCATGACAACACAGTAATGCATATTAATACTACTACTATTACTAATGGCAACAGCAAGAGTGTCCTTGCTTTGACAACAAATCTGCATCTCTTGATCTTCAAAATTATCCTAAACCTGGATATTCCAAGAGCTTACTTACCCTTAAATGCCTACACATGACGCACAGTAAGGCTTTTCACTCTAAATGACAACATTTGCCTTTGTTCCTTCATGTGATTGATGCAACATGTTTGAGTCTATAGAGCCTTGAAGCGGCCACTCAGGGTTTAATCAGGCGTCCCTGGTGTGTTTATTGGAGCTACACCTACTGCTTTATGGCCACCAGGTCCCCAGTCTCATTGTTCTTGGCCAGGAGAACGCTGCCATACGTGCCGTCCCCCAGCTGCCTCAGGGTGGTGTAGCGGTTCATCGTCCACAGAGAGGCCGGCGTCTCCGTCACCCAGGAGCCTGGACAGTCCCACACAGTCCAACAGTTGGGCATTGTAAGCACAGAAACATCCCACCACAGACCAACGGCCCTCTACGCTGCTCTATGCTGTTGTGTTGGTTATTAACTGTATTTTATCTTGTATATTGTATTTATTGTGCATTGTGCTGTTTGTGCTGTTACTGCTGGCTGTACAACAAATTGCCCCTTGGGGACGATAAAAGACATCCTATCCAACCCTGCTGCTGCTGGGAGGCTACTCAAACGCTTTTACTCTAGAAACACAGCAATAAAGCATGTTCATCTTTTACCTTCGTCTCTGCAGACTGGTGATAAATTACGAATGTGTGCCAGGAAACAGGCTCACGTGGTTTTAACCTTGGTGACACCACGCCAGACTGATTTTTCACAACCTGGAAACCCAAACGTTTTTCTTATTGATGGCTTATAACTGATTTATTAAACATTAGTAAATATATACTTCACAGCATTAATAGTCATAAGTTACTTTTCACAAGGACAACATTATCAGAATGCGGTCGCTTAAGGATTAGGGTTGTGGGTTATATTATGCGATATCAACTTTTTAAATGTAATCTGACTATGCTATAAGAACCTGAGTACGTAACTATCATATAATTTAGCTAGTTAGCAGTCTGCTAAAGGGTAGATACAGTAAGCTAAAGAGCAAAATAAGCCAGATGTGGCCCGTGGGACGTGCGATACCAAAAAAATTCATTGATCAAAAGGCTGATATAAACAAAGTATATTGGGCTTATGTAAACAAATAATACCATGTGTAAGTTAGTAAAAGCACACTAGATCTGTGTTAAGGTCACACAATAATGTCTAAACAATTAGAATAATCTGTGTGTGAATCAACTGAAAAACCTAGAAGTTAAAATATTTAGAAAATGGTCCATTTTCATCAGTCTTGTATTTTTATCAAGGCCAAATCATCACATATACATGTATATAAATAAAGAGCAATGTGCCATTTGTCTGGTAATA
>JAVQJF010027896.1:0-17210 GCA_036023855.1 Gadopsis marmoratus | reverse complement strand
GCATGTCGAAGTGTCCCTGGGCAAGACACTGAACCCTGAGTTGCCCCCGGTGGAGGCCAGCATGGCAACTGTGTCCCCATCGGTGTATGAATGTGGTGTGAATGTGTGTCCCCTAAATGTCTGTTTGTCTGCCCTGCGATCGACTGGCGACCAGTGCAGGGAAACACCCTGCCTCTCGCCCAAATGTTAGCTGGGATTGGCTCCAGCCCCCCCCTGCGACCCTTCGGGATAAGCAGTCTGATGAATGAATGAATACATAAATACATTTATAAATTAATGAATGAAATAGAAAGGTAAGTGGGAGAGTAAATAAATAGAGGAATTCATATGCAAAGGGAAATACTACAGGAATAAATACAGAAATATCACTTCATTTCACATGTTATCAATTAATTCATGCTTACATCTAATTTTAATATTGTAACGTGGTGTGGTGTGGTGAATCACTTTTCCTAAGAATAATCGACACCTGGAGACGGATTATTATCTAGCAGCCAACTTTACTCCCTCGGTCTCTTTCAGCGCACTTCGTGTTCACCCCTTTTACACGTGACCCGGAAACCACACATCAGAAAGGTAAATCACTTAAAGGCACAAATTCAACGCAGCCTTCTAACAGTAATAAAACATGCTAAGGGGAACATTCTTCAATGCAAATAGTAATTTCAAATAATAATAATAATTTTATAATAATTACTTAACCATAAATCATCTCAAACATTCATTAACTGACTCTTACAATATTATTTTTGTTGCATTTAATGGCAAATTCATTTATTTATTGAGTCATTTATGCATTTATGTTTTATTACGGCAGTTCCGGTTCTCCATACTTTAATAGCCATTTATTGATTTATTTGTGTTTACGGCATTTCCGGTCCTCCGTACATTAATAGCCATTTATTGATTTATTTGTGTTTACGGCAGTTCCGGTCCTCCGTACGACCCAAACAAGACTTTCTGACATATCCCCATCACGCTCAGTCACTGGTGTTCACGTCTGTCCCTAAAACATCACAACGTCTGGACTCGGCTGATTCGGTGAGTTTAATGTCGTTATAAACAAAGACGGAAGCGGCAGGGGGAACGTTTCTCAGGGGGCGTTTCGCTACTTGGCGTAAATAATCAACATTAGCTAGCTTTTCGGTAGCCTAAGCTACGCACGCTAGCTACCGGCACCACTGACGCTAACTTTAACCCTAAGAGCTCACAAAACACTAAACGTCAAGAAACTGCTACGAGACTTTACGAATCAACAGGTCAGCTAAGGCTCAGGCTCTGGATAAAGTCTAGGATAAAGTTCCAGGATACTTTTACGAAGGTGCGCAGTGTAAGCTAATGCTAGCTGTGCTGCTGCAGTGATAACTACAGCGACGATTAGAGCTAACATTAGCCTGTCATGTAATTGTGACAGCTGACGGACGGTTGTGAGTTAACCTTGCTGGCTTTCCGGGGCCTCGTCTTCGTTGCAAAGCGTTGAATACCGCGTTCAGCTCAACTAACGCAGGTCAAGAGCAGCGTTGCACCTTCGTGTAACCTCACAGAACATTTGCAGAACCATGCAGTGTTTTGCCTACTCCACCTCATAGTGACCCTGAATTCTTGAACACGTGACCAGAACAGTATGCGAGGCTGTGCGTTTATTTGTGTGCGTGTGGTTGCAGGACGCACAGCTATGTGTAGCTGTGTGCGGAGCTCCAGGGCTCTGTCCCCTGTCCTGCTCCCCAGGCTGCTGCATCCCCAGACCGGGTACAAACTGGCCGGCAGGGGCCTGTGGACCTCATCCCACTGTATGGCCGTCAGTGGAGACTCCCAGCTGCTCCCACTGCCCAGCACGGCCCGTGTCGTGATCTGTGGAGGTGGTGTTGTGGGAACGTCGGTAGCTTACCATCTGGCCAAGATGGGCTGGACAGATATAGTGCTGCTGGAGCAGGGCAGGTGAGATAAATGTCTGCAATTTCATCTGTTGGACATGCATGTTTTCAGTCCATTAAACCCCCATAACACCTCTAAAAGTTGCACATCAACTGAAGCTGATTTGGACTTGAGGAAGATACCAAATCCCCTCAAGCTCCGTGTTTTCTGCTCTGCCGCCAACCCTGACATGTGACGTGCCTGTGTGATTCCGTTGGCAGGCTTGGTGCAGGAACAACCAGACTGTGTGCTGGCATTGTCAGCGTGGCAAAGCCGATTTCCATTGAGTGTAAAATGGCGAACTACTCCAGTAGCCTTTACCAGCAGCTGGAGGCGGAGACTGGGGTCAAAACAGGTCAGACACTTTGTCATGTGCTTGTTTTCATTCATATTCAACTTCTCCTGATGCTATTCACGAAGACAAAGGTTTACTATATCACTAATATTATCATCGTTACTGCAAATGAAATACATAAACATGTTCCAGCTGCATGTGACTACCTGCACTTTATTGTATTTACCTACTTATTAATCTGTTATACCACCATTTCTACTTTATCTCCTATCATCTTTATCTCCATATAAAGGTATGCAGTGAGTGCAACCTGCTTTTAGACATTTAACCCAACAATTACTGCATCTTTTGGCCTTTTCCAAACTTCAAATGATAATTCCCACTCCCGAGTTGAGTTTCATCATTTTGGCTTTACTCTGTATTTGACTCAGGGGGAAGTGCTTTGAGTAGTTCGAGACCTGCGGAGTCACATAATGTGTGTTTTGCTGTGTTTGTTTATGTGTTTTTAGGGTATGTGAAGACGGGGTCTCTGTGTCTGGCCCAAAATCAGGATCGCTTCCTCTCACTGAAGCGCCTGGCGTCCCGACTAAAGTAAGTCCCCAAAACCTCTTGTCACAAATTTAGTAGAGGATACCTTTGGCAGCCTCTACTGCTGCTGGAAACACAGAAACGTTTCTCATGCTTCTTTGCAAAAACTGCTCAAGCTCTGTCCAGCCACAAATTCTTGATTTTTTTTTTTAAATTTATTTATTTATTTTTAAATTGAGGCATTTAAGCATGTTAGCATTAGGCCTTTATCTTACATGACATTACTTCATCCACAGGTTTGGAGAAATCCTGCACAGTGCAAATAATAAATGTCCTCAATATTGATTACAAGTAAAGAGGAAAGTGTTTTTCTATGGTACGAGTTGTGCAACAGTATCATGCATCAGATCACTTAACATGAGACAACACAGGGAGGCAACGGGGGTCTGGATTTGGACTCCATTTGGATTTGGTGCTTAGATTACTGTTACAGCGCTTTGGGAACCATTTCAATAGTTGAAAAGCGCTGTATAAGTCAGAGTCCATTTACCATCTTTCTTTTTCACGCTCTCCTTAGGGTAATGGGGATCAGCTGTAACATCATTAAGCCCAAAGAGGTGGCCAGACTCCACCCGCTTGTTAACATTCATGACCTGGTGGGGGCGCTCCACCTCCCTGCTGACGCAGTGGTGTCTCCGCCTGACGTTAACCACGCCCTGGCTGTCGCTGCTGCTGGACAAGGTAAGAGACTCAAACTCCCAACTTTCCTTTGACCATCCTAAGAAAATGTTGTACAAGCAGTATTTACATTCCACATTTTAATTCTAACCCTTTTACTGCCTCTCCCTCTGTTTCTCCTCCTCTTTGTTGCCGTCTCCCTCTTTCATCCTCCTCCCTTTTTTCTCCTTTTGTTTTGCCTCCTCCTACATCTCCTTGTCCTTCTCACCTCATCCAGGAGTTAAGATCCTGGAGCGAACCAGTGTTCAGCAGGTTCTGGTAGAGAAGGGTCAAGTCATGGCAGTGGAGACTGACCGTGGCTCCATTGAGTGTGAATATTTCGTCAACTGTGCTGGACAGGTAAACCCCGGAGTGGGATTGTGGGACACAAATGAGGAAGCATTGACGAGGGGAAGTCCCGGTGCCAACTTAGATCAGGGACGTAATGAGGGAAAACCCCTTTGTAAGCATTTAGATATGTATTCTTTATTTCTGTATTAATTCAACATAAGTCTTGATCAGATTCTCACTTGCATTATTTTAATAGATAAGCACAGCATGACTGAACAAATTGGAATTCCAATTTAATGGCGGTGGCTGAAGTGCCAGTTAGTGCCTAGTTTTGAGTTTGAGTCCCTGCTGTAAATAGCTGATCTTATTTGGTAGCTTAGCACGGTCAACATTGCCTGTACTCAGAGCAGCAGATAGACATATTTGCTTTGTCTTTCTCTGCTCCAGTGGGCTTACGAGCTGGGCCAGGCCAGCGAGGTGAAGGTGTCGGTTCCTCTTCATGGCTGCGAGCACTTCTACCTCCTCACCAAACCTCTCCAGGAGCCACTTCCACCCAGCATGCCAGGTCTCACCCATCAAACATACGGGGGAACATTAACTTTAGTTGCTAATAGATTGGAAATATCTTTTACTCTCCAGCTAAAATTGAACAACCTCCATATTTTGATTTTTATCACAGCAAAATGAAGTTGCACAATGTTACAGGTTGGCTACGAACAAGCCCCCGAGGAGGGGATCTAACTGAGCCTGTGACTTGTCTCCAGTGGTGATCGATATGGACGGCAGGATATATGCACGGCCATGGCAGGGAGGACTTCTGTCAGGGGGCTTCGAAAAGAACCCCAAACCCATTTTCACCGAGGGCCGCAACCAGCTGGAGATCCAGAATATGCAGGAGGACTGGGACCACTTTGGTAATGGAGGGAGCGAGGAAGATAACTTTAAATGAACACAATTGGTAAAATGTAAATGAGATGTCACAGGGACATATTTTCTCATTTAATAGGAGACAAAGGTCAATGATCAATTAATGCCAAATGTCAGGATTTGGAATAACCCCTCTGAATGAAATGACAGACTTTTTGAGAAAAGTCATTTACTCAAACGTTTTCAGTTGCCTCCCAAAGAGCATTGTAGTAATACAGTTTAAGTGGTTCTTTTAGAGGATTGTTTTATATGGCAGCAAAAGCAGCATCTCTATTTAGGCTAGCTTACATGTTTTTGGCCTTGTTAAGAGCAAGGTTTCACAGATTTTTGAGTTAGGGTTGGTTCTGTAGTCCAGCTTCTGTTGTAACACAGCAAAGCTATATAGAATTTATAATATTTATAATTTATTTAAAGTGTCCTTTATTGATTAAAGACAAAACAATCGCTGTCTTGGGAGACCCCTAAACTGTTTTTTCAGTTCAATGTCAGTTAAAAATACACCTTTGTATACATTTGTACACACACACACACACACACACCTGTCATTTGTCCTTGGCCTTATGTGAGTAATATGAGATTCTTCATGCAGCGTGACAGCTTGTCGTGAAGACAGCAGTATATCACCAGCAGACGCTGAACTGCAGCAAGGCACAGAGTCAAACCAATCTGCCACCGGCTGTTTTATAGATAAATTCTAGTTAGTAATTAACATTTGCATGTTGTATTTTAAAGTCATTGCCACTGGGTCCGCTTTCATTGTGGAAAACCTGCTGGACTGTTTATGGCACAACGTGGGGAAAAGGGTGCAGGTCCTGCTGCTGGAGCAGGAACTTTAACTTCTTACATAATCGTAGATGGTTGTATGGTGGCTGGGTAAAGACAATTGGAGGCAACTTGAGTGTTTCTGTTCATTTCTGTTTTCATTTGAAAGAAAATCTAGAGGGACAGGAGGACAAGTAGCAGCCTCGTTTTTGTGACAGGAAGCTGCGGGGTTTATAGGAAATGTGTCTGACTGACACTACAGCTGGCATAGTTTATGTTAAGAATTTAATCGCATTACTCATTTGGTAATGCAACATATTGATGTGGACATACCTGGGACGACATGTTTATCTCCCGATTCGATACTGTCTCCATACTAAATTGATATGTATTGCGATTCTAGAAGTATTACGATTCGATATTACGATTCTTTGGGATTTTTTGTATGCTTTTTAACACTAGACTATGAGGAAAAGTTGAATCATACACTTGTGCATCTATATCATGCATCATCGCCATACTCTATAAAAGTGATACATAAAATATTAATATATATTATTAATATATTTTATTTATATATAATAAGGGTAATCATGATACTTAAGGGAATCGATTTCTTTATAGATTATAGAACAACCTTCTTCTACCTCCAGAGCCAATACTCAGTGCCTTGCTGAGGAGAATGCCAGGTCTTGAGTCAACTGAGATCCATCAGCTGGTCAACTGTCCAGAGTCCTTCACCCCTGATATGCGCTGCCTGATGGGGGAGACGCCGGGTGTCTCAGGCTACTACGTGCTGGCTGGGATGAACTCTTCTGGCCTGTCCTTTGCTGGAGGAGCTGGCAAGTAAGCACAGGCATAAGTGTGTTTTGCTAGAGGACAAAGCCTACAGTAGTTGTGAGGACTAGACTGCACTGTATTCTACCTGAATATATATTAAGTATGTAATTAGGAGGGTGGATATATTTGACTCAGAAAATAATTCAGCCTCTGTGTTTTAATTTCAGTCATTGTGTTGAAGATATGTTGTGATTGCATTACAGTGAAGCACAAGTAGCATGTTGTGTGGTTTGGTATCCAGGTACCTGGCGGAGTGGATGACCTACGGCTACCCCACTGCCAATGTCTGGCCACTGGACATCAAACGCTTCGGCAACCTGCAGAGTAGCCGGACCTTCCTGCGGCACAGAGTAATGGAAGTCATGCGTGAGTCGCAAAGTCTTGTTACGGTTTTAGTGTGTCGTAAAGCAATATTCACATTCCCACATGTACATTTCAAGAGTTATTCCTGCTGTCCTTACTGGCAATGAAGAGATGGGAGACGAGATCCACAGTCCTCGATCTGTACAAAAATGCATACTAAAGTTCCTCTGAAGATGAGTTTTCAGCAGTCTGGGTCGGAAGTTAGTCTTTAAAAAAAAAAAATATATATATATATTTTAGTACACAATCTTCTTTGTTTTACTTTACATCCACTGTACCTCAGCTGGGAAACACTGTCCGATTCATTTTGTACTTCAAAGACCATAACTGGAAATTTCCCACCGACTCCAACTGCAGAAGCCTCATGTTGGTTTGTGCTAAACTTTGGAATGCATGCATTTTTTCAAGAAAAGAAGATTGTGGATTTTTTTTAAACCTATCCTTTAATCAGAGACACATGCAAGAAACTACAGTATAATTTCTATCGTGACAGGGTGGTTACCAACAGCATACAGTAGTAAAGTAATCGAAGCATTACACACTGTATGATCCAGCCGTTCTCAAGACGTGCAGCATAAACCAGCACAATTAACACCTGATACGTTCCAAATTCATAATGCACAGTTTGCAACACCTTAAAGCAAGTTCATAATGGCGTCAAGTGTTTTTCAGTATGATTAGGTCTGTGTGTTGTCAATGTGTCTGTATGCGTTTGTGTCCAGCCCTGCTGTACGAACTAAAGGTTCCCCGCTGGGACTTTCAGACCGGGCGTCAGCTGCGGACCAGCCCTCTGTATGACCGCCTGGACACCCAGGGAGCTCGCTGGATGGAGAAGCATGGTTTTGAAAGACCCAAATACTTTGTTCCTCCGGGGAAAGGTAACGATTACTCACCAGCAGCATGCTAGATTCTCGTTATCTTGAGTTCTTAAGCCTCGAGGATCCAAATAATTTCGTGAAATTCATCAAAAGCAGGATTTTTATGTGCAGTAAATGTCAGTGAAACCCAGTAGACCTGACGTCACGTGACTGAGAATCACTTGTATAAAAACTGATTCCTTAAAGTATGTATGGTCAATAATGCCGTTTCCTGCCGGCTTTAATTCTAACCAAAGGCTGCAGCACGTCATTTCACTGATGTGCTGTATTTTCCTGTGGTTGGAAAGCCTTTCAACTTTTGCACTATGTTTGGATTTAAAGAGCTGTTTAATTTGTCATTTTGCATTTCTTAGCAGAGAGTGGGGCATCGTGCGTTTCAACCTATAATCTAATGCAGCTTAATGAGTGAAATGACCTGGTGTAGTTTGGCTGCATGTTCTCAGTCCTCTGTGGCATACGATGGCCTATAGTTTCTCTAAAGCGTGTGTGTGTGTGTGTAGATCTGCTGTCTCTGGACCAGAGTAAGACCTTTTACAAGCCGGACTGGTTTGACATCGTCGGCGCAGAGGTGAAATGCTGCAAAGAGGCGGTCTGTGTCATCGATATGTCCTCCTTCACCAAGTTTGAACTGACTGTAAGTCCCTATGCACTGTGGAGCATACAGGGCAGAAAACTGCTGGTGTACTTCTCTCTTTGTGGGTTCAGACTTCTGGTCACACCCAGTGAGGGATGTCATCTGTTTTCTTCTGTGCCAGAACATGGCAAAATGTGTTTGAAGTGGCAGATTATGCAAATCTTTGTCAACTGGGAGCAGCAGTTGTGCATTCTGCCTTTTTAAATGATTGAACTTCATGAGTAATGTGTCCACCGTGTTAAAGCGATTTAAGTCGAACCTTCTGGTCTGTCCTGATGTCCCAGTCAACAGGGGACCAGGCTCTGGACCTGCTGCAACATCTGTGTGCCAACGACCTGGACGTTCCTGTTGGACACATCGTCCACACCGGCATGCTGAACGAGAGGGGAGGGTACGAGAACGATTGCAGCGTGGTCCGCCTCAGCAAGAACAGGTTTGTAGCACATAGGCAATAATGCCATTGACCTGCAGATGATTTAAAATGCCTCACACTTTTTGTCCCCTCTCCAGCTTTTTCATCGTCTCTCCATCAGACCAGCAGGTTCACTGTTGGTCTTGGATAAAGAAGCACATGCCCAATGACCCACACCTCCACCTAGAGGATGTCAGCTGGAAGTACACTGGTAAATGCACAGTGCTGTTGCTGAGGTCCTGCGGTGCCCACACAATATTAAATATATTTGTAATGTGATTACCGTAACTGTCACCAACAGCAGGCCTACATTCTATTTCTTATGATAAAACACCAACTGAAGATCTCTATGCCCAAACTATCCCGGCTTATCCTGGCATTGTACAGTATGTACGACCCTACTGATCAATATTATATTAATATTATAGCCAACATTGGCTCAGGTTTTGTAAAAACAAACACAAAACACTATCTTCTCTGTATTTTCAGGCAACAACTTTGCTATTTAAGGAGGGTAGCCAGTGAACACTCAGGAAGCCTGTCTTTGAATAGATTTTCTTATGAGTTATTGTATTAACGGGAAACCTGTCGGGTGAAAGGACCCGAGCTGGACCTTTAGCTATCAAAGTCTTTCTAAGGTGTTTCTAACTCTGATCCTTCACCCACAGCTTTAAATCTGATTGGACCTCGTGCAATGGATGTTCTGGCTGAGTTGTCATATGTTTCCATGACACCTGACCACTTCCCCTCCATGTTCTGCAAGGTAGGAAACAAAGGCTGGTTGCAATAACATTAATAGAGCGATGAAAGCGGTAGGAAGAGCGCTAATATTAATTGTTGGAGTAGGTGAAGTAACAGCAGCAGTACTTTAGGTTGCACCTGTGGTTGTGGAAGTATTGTTAACGGTAGCACAGGTAACTATTTATACCTGCTTATTATGCCCACATTGACTGTGTGTATGTGTGTTTACAGGAGATGAGCGTTGGCTATGCCAACGGGATCAGAGTGATGAGCATGACTCACACTGGGGAACCAGGTTTCATGCTCTACACCCCTATAGAGGTGTGGCCTGCACACACACAAACATGCATCTAGTCACTATTCCACCGGGTGGTTGGTAAAGTCAGCATTAAGTGCTCCGTGCTGTCTGGTACATCCAGTCTAACTAGTGTTTCCCTCTCTCCTCCACAGTATGCCCTGCATGTCTACAACGAGGTGATGTCCGTGGGTCAGAAGTATGGGATTCGTAATGCGGGGTACTACGCACTGCGCAGCCTGCGCATAGAGAAATTCTTTGCCTTCTGGGGCCAGGACCTCGACACTTTCACCACCCCGCTGGAGTGTGGACGAGAGTTCAGGGTGAAGTTTGACAAGGTCTGTTGGCGGTTCAGCCGCGTAACCACATCACAGTGGATGCTATTAGCCAGTGTTGTTCTGGTTTTGGGTTACAAAGAGCCTTTTATACTTTTATATTAGGGTATTTCAGTCAACAGCAGTCATTAGTGAAAGAGCTTCAAGATTAATCAATGCATCATTATCATCACAATGCATTTTAACTTTAAAACTTGATGAAACTGGTAGAGGAGAGAATAATTAATAAGTAAAGGGTACTATGCCATCTGCTTTGCTAAACGTATGTGTTTAGTCTTTTGAAATTGTCATCGCGTTGCACCTGCAGGCAGCAGCAGTGGTGAGGTTAACCATCACCCTCATATTGAAAGCATCAGGTGTGCTGTCTGCTGTACTCAGCCGTAGTGTCAGCACAGAATGAAGGGACCTCAGGGCGTGGCACTGCGTTCAGATCAGTAGTCATCAGCTTAATCATTGGCTGTGTCTCAAGTCAGGCGCTGCATCCTTCTAAGGACGCGCTGTACGAAGGCTGAACTGTTCGTCGTTATATGAGACGGTCTAGTCTACTGAGGATTCCCTATTTGTGTCATGAAGCGCCGCTCCTGTCGCCCGGCAACCCTGGCAGCTGCAGTTAAGGTTTGAGGGTTTTTGTGGCCCCTTGGTTTTTTTAACATCTGTATTGTTAGCTATTCGAGTGAGATGCTTACATTTTAAAAGTGTAATGCTGCTCGGGCCGCTGTTGACTCGGCCGATTTTCTTGAATGCAATGACTCTTCCAGCTCTTGGATCCTCCAAATTCAGGAAAAGAAGGTCGCATTTGAAGGAGCCTTTGAAATGTCACAGCTTAGTTGCACCACTGTGATGCATTCGGATGTGGCCCCCGAATTGAGACACAGCTATTGTCTTTACTGTGAACTGAAAAGCAGTTTCTTGTTGCTCCCAACAAAGCTGTGCAGTGTTTGTAGATTGTGAATTGTTTGTAGGCCACATCCCATAACATCTAATGGTGCTCTGTCCTCCATCTCTCCTTTACTGTCTCCCTTGCTCTACTTTGCCCTTTTTGTCTTTCCTTTTGACCTTTATTTCTTCTGTTTTCTGCCACATCTTCCTCCTCTCCTGTTTGTGCCTCCATCAGGACACAGACTTCCTTGGCCGTGAGGCCTTGCTTCAGCAGCGTCAGGACGGTGTGTCTCGGCGGTTCGTCATGCTGGTTCTAGAGGACCACGACACTGAGCTGGACCTGTGGCCATGGTGGGGCGAGCCCATCTACTGTAACGATCAGCTAGCCGGGACGACCACCAGCAGCGCCTACAGCTACACCCTGGAGCGTCATGTCTGCCTTGGCTTTGTATCTCCGCCACTGGGCCCAGAGGGGCTCCCCACTCCCATCACCCCAGACTTCATCAACCGCGGGGACTACGAGGTGGACATTGCAGGCCAGCGCTACCCAGCCAAGGCCAAACTCTACCCATTCAGCTCCCTCTTCACCCAACAAAAACGACGCAAGGAAGACATGGAGTTCAGCAACCTCCAGGGGAAGTGATCCGGAGGGATAGAAGGCCTCGGGTTTGCCTCAGTAGGGGCTTCTGTCACACTCCTTCACATCACCAAATCCACTCCTGCACTTGCCTCGCAGTGCCAACCTATCGTCTGTTTCCTAGCTCCTAATCCGAGGGCTGTATGCACAATCACTCCTTGTCCCTCTAATATTTTGCATACATTGCATTTCCCTCTCTCCAAGTACACATATCAAATATGGAGCTTCTGTGTCCTCGAAGTGTTGTGCTTCAGCCCTGCCGTGCTTCGCACACCGGGCCACAGTCTCTATTGATGGCTGGTTTACTGAGACAGTCTGCTGTTAAGTGCCTTCGTTAAGGCAATGTGAACATGTGCTGAGGAGCCGTTCACTTTGTTCACTTTAACCAGAAGGGATTTTGACCAACAATCTCCTCCAGTAGTGTTCCAGTCACGGTAATGTTTCGACGGTGCACAGTCTGGAAGTCTGAAAGAAATGTCATTCAGTGCTGATGTGCAAACGCCTACACAGTCATTATAGTTGTTGACTGTATTGTCACTTTACAAATTGTAAATTTGCTGCTGTAAAGAATGAGTGATGTGATGGGGCCTAATTCAGAAACTGTCCACTACTATCGTCCCTACTATATACTATCCTCAACAATGAAGGAAAAAATGCTTTGCAGTCAGGGGGAAAGAAAGTCCTGGAAAAGCCAGGAGAAGCCTGATATAATCATTAGTAAAGTGTTGTTTTGTGTGCTGCCCATTACTCATCTTCCAGTCCTGTTGAAAAGGCCTCCCAGGCTCTCTGAAAAGCCTCAAAGTGAAGCTCTCTTTTTCCCTTGTTAACGTCTTCATCCTCAACTTCCAGCTGTTCTGCTTGTTATTCTGCTGTGAGTCCACCTTGTAATGTATTTACGGTAATATATTTATGTTTTGTGGTCGTTTTCCTGAAGCAGCGTTGCTCTATTGATGCTTTCTTGCTGTGTTGCTGATGTTAGGTGACCCTCAGATGAGGGAGGGCAGAATGGGAAAGCTGCGACTGGAGTTGACCGTATCTTACATTGGCCATCCGAGGTTTTTTCTTTGCCTGATCCAGAGTTACGATGGTTGTGTAAAGAAAGGACTTGATTGCGATTTGAAATAAAGTATTTTTGTACAGCTAGTGTGTATAAAATCTCTATTTTCAGTACATGCCCCCCCCCCAAGTCAATCAGTTTTAAGTTGTCTGTACTTTGGTCAGTTGTTTCAAATCCTCTGATAGGAGATGATGTTCAGATAGGAGTTGAACGTTGAGTTTATCCAGCCAATCGCATCGCGCTGGGCAATTAGTCAACACTTGTGTGCGTGGTCTGTAATTTAAGTTTGTTTTGTGGCTCGTTACTGCACATTTCTACGGTCCACTTCTGAGATCTCCGTGGAACGCTTCACACGTGAACACTGAGTTGGTGCCCGACATCATGCATCCTGTAACCTTAATCCCACACTATGCTTAATTTAAGAACTGATTTAATATTTATTATCAATATATCGGCCATGGTGGCAGGTGACCACAACCAACGTGTACCCTGTATGTGGCACTTAATTTAATTCCCCGTGTGTGTGTGTGTGGTTCATGTGCTGGGAATCTTAAAGTAAGCTTGACTGGCTAATTGCTCGAGACTCTCATTTCGAACATGTAAAAATGTGTACGGTGATCAAGTGTGATCAAGTGTGCTCGAGGAGGGGAGCAAATACAGCAGGGAACTCCCAGTGATCGACAGGCCTTTAGTAGACAGATTAATAACTACATCAGCTGTAAATGCTTCACAGTGTTGTTTAAGAGTCTTTTTTAAAATTAGGATCAGTTGAGTAACAAAATGCTTATTTACAGTTTTTCTCCAACTCTTTGGGGTCCATCTGAAGCGTTTCCAAATTGCAGACTCTTAGTTTGGATGTTGCCCCACCAGACCTTGAACAACAGTGCTCTGTGTTCTGCTCCTCAGCCGATAAATAACACTTAGGTTCAGATATGTAACGTGTTAACTCTGACTCCCGTTTCTGGACCCATTCTGACTTAGTTTTATAATCAAAAAGGGCTAATTTGTGAGAGTGCTGAGTCCTGACCCGACCTCATGGTACTGCAATACTGACATTTCTCTAAACCAGCGGTACCGTTTGGTTTCATGCGATACACGTTCTCATTTATACAAGAAGGTAACACATTGGAAAGAGAAGTCGGCTGTAATGATGGCTAATCTGAGTGGTAGCGTGGTTTAGTCCACAGCACTGGGTAATGGTTTGGTGCATGTTTGTCTTTAATGCCTCCCCCCCCCCCGTCCTGGACTGATCTGTAAATGTCAGCTTTTTCCTCCAGAGCTTTACAATGTAATTTATATCACGTTAAACAGATGTTTGACTGTATTTAAACTTGAAGTACATTAAAGAGAACTGTGTTCATATGAGAAGGTTGGGTTTGTTCCACCTGTTCAGATTATAAAGTATGTTGTGTGGTCAAGTGGGCTCAGTGGTGTAGTGGGGCGCTGACACGGGTTTCCAGGGCCACGTCTTCTCTTCCCACGCAGACCCGGTGCGATTCTGCAAACATCAGCCTACTAATAATCACCGGAGTGCCGGCGGTGCGATGTGAAGCTGTATTCTGCTCATTAATAACTCGCATCTGACGAATGATGTAAAGTCAGCCCAGATCCAGGGAAGTTAAAGTGACAAAACACTTTATTTAGCACATCGCAAAACAACAGCGTCCTGCGGTCGCAGCGCCCTCTGGTTCGCAGAGGTCACGTCCTCCTGGCTTTGCGCGGGCGGCATCCGTTGTGTGGCACCGGGGTGTTGTCAGTGATCGATACGACCTCCAGGCCTCCCATCGTCAAGCCTTTGATCGCAGACTGCACAAGGGAGAGTGAGAAAAAAAGCACAGCGCTAACGGAAACGGATCAAGATGTCTGTGGCTCCTAAACGGCCGTAAAGGTCATTAGAAAAAGGCAGAAATTAACTGGAGGACTTATTTCTTCATGCGGTGACAGGTCTATTTCGAGTTGCACTCCCACTGTTGGATCAATACAGACCAGGGTCAGTAGTACAAGATGCAAAACACGTTTCACTTTCTTCCTGTTCCATGACCCTGCTGTGCCCCCACCTTCACATGCTGGCCTGTAGCTTTGAATATACCGATAGCTACCAATACACGGGCGTAGGTTTGGTCGTTTAGTTTACTGCAGGATTCGTACTGTACAGTTCAAGCACTTTTAAGTAGGGCTGGGGCGATGTGTCCTAACACGTTATCACGAAAGTGTCTTTCACATCAGTCCATATCGATAATTATCACGATGATCATTATTTCTTTCAAGTTCAAAGGATTTTTGCTCCGTGTGTGAATGTTGAAGAAATCAGAAGGTCAATTTATCGTCAGAACAGCACAAATCTGAGTGTAATTTCTTTCTTTCTGCGTGTTCTGACAGGTGACGCCGTTTCAAATCATGACACGGGTTTGTGGTTTTGCTGGAACGCGTCTTTGGTACAGTTTTCTGTGGGATTGTAATGAGCCATAATGTCTCCTGAAGTTGACTACTTGTTGTCGACGATGGCGTCCAGCTGCTCGTGGACGCTGCCTTCTGTGCTGCTCATTTTGTTTATTCCACTCGTACGACTGCGAGACACTGTGTCTGTATTCCTGCAGCGTGATTGGCTGTTTGGTTTCTTCTGTTGAATGGCAGGAGCATTTAAGACGCATTAGCGCCCTCTCCTGGTGCATGGGTGAATCGAACATTTGTCATATTTATATTGAGGAAAATAATATCACGATAATTATCGTTTTATCGCTCAGCCCTACTTTTAAGGTACCTAAACCAAAACGCTCCAGATTCTCGAACCCTTTATCATCACATCTAAAATTTTTTTTTACTGTAAATTCCAGGAAACGAACAAATACGAAGACGGAATCAATTCATTTCAAACATCAAAAGATTTTTGGTTTGAAAAAATCGATGGTGAAACACCAGATTATGTTGAAAATGAAGTATCTTTCAAGGAGTATGTTCCAATTCAAGCATTTTCAAGACTTTGTAATGTAAGTGTTTTGACAACTGAATAAATGTTATTCATTAAAGAAAAATGGTTGCAGCTTTTCAAATGGGAGGATCTTTGGGTTTTGGACTATTGGTCGGACAAGACAAGCTATCTGAAGACGTTGCAATGTCCCTTTTCACAATTTTAACAAGACTTTTTGGGGGTCTGCAGATACACTAATGGGATCACATAGTAATAATTCACGATAGAAACATGTTTTCTTCTTCTACTCACCAGACGTCCAGGACCAATGCCTTTGACCACAACACGGACAAACGTCACTCCCTTCAAGGTGGCTTTCTGTTCAGAGGAAGAGAAGGTTGATGTCTAACATCCGTCCATCCGACTCCACTTTTCAGAACAGCCAAATATACGTTTCATTTGGTACAAATCCAGCATCAGGAGGAATGAATGATGAACATGGTAGAGGTCGGAAAAGCGACACTCAGAAGTGTGTAAAGATGTTAAATCGTGGTCCTCAAACTGTGGAGGTTAATAGATGTGATTAATAACCATAAACTGTGGACATTACTTAACCTCACTCTATGAACACTATTAAGGCATCGCCTTTATAAAAGGCCAAAAACAGCGCAAAAAAAGAAAAAGGGCCAAAAATGGGAAGAAAGCCATGAAAATGGTGTTACATTTTGGAAACGCACACGAGGCAGGAACTACGTGTGTTGCTCACATGTTCTGAAACTCTTGACTTTTCTTTGTCGAGTTTGATAACAAACCGAGTATCTTTCAGTTTTGGACTCCCAGTCGCACAAAGCACCTGGGCCTCTGATCACCATTTTCTAGCCAAGCGATTAATGAAGAGAATCGTCAGGTTGCAACCTGACGTTACCGTCCGCAGAATAGAACAACTTGACATAGTCTGACCAGCAGTTTTGGCAACGGTCCATTTGGGCTTCCAGTCACTAACAATACAGCAAGAGATTAAGCTCCTCTTAAATGTAGTCACCATATTTTCATACTCGGCTCTACAACGTGTAGAAACAGCAGATCAGAGGTCAGAATGATCTGCCCGTTTGGTAGCGTCGCGATGAAACGCTTCACGTCTCCTGTGCGTTTGCTGCGAGTCAGTGTGACCGTAACCCGATTAGCCAGAAGTCCTCATAAATCAGGCTAATAATAATAATAATGAAGTCTAAATGAGCATTTAGCACCAGCTGCTGCACTCTGCCACAGTCCTGAGAGAGGGCGGCTTATTTACAGCAAACGGGCAATACTCCTAAATGACATCGTTACACCGAGTGGACGAGCAGGATGCGGTCTTTACTCATTTTAATTGATTTGAAACAAACGACAGCCTCGCTTGGACAAGTCGCAGCACACGACACCCTCTTTCCGCAGACGAGGAACGTGGGAGAACTCACCGCGGCGGCAGAGATGCCTGCAGTCTGAGCGGCGACGGGCGTCGACTTCTTGATATTCTTGAAGCCTTCCGTTCCGCAGGACGTCCTGACCATCGACTGCCCCGCGCTGTCCGTCAGCTGGATGTGTGTGCTGGTACAGGACAGGACAGGACAGGTTCCTGCGTCACTGACTCTCAACCGATAGGCGTGGCCATTTTTTTTGAACGGTCAGAAATCACACACTGATGACAAATTACACCTTCCCCATATCTGGATGGACTGATAAGTAGCTGAAGAAAAGCTGAGCAACAATCACCTCTGTAGGGGTCTACTTTACTTTACTTACACCAGCTTCTTCTGG
>JAVQJF010027862.1:0-28418 GCA_036023855.1 Gadopsis marmoratus | reverse complement strand
CCTCTATTAATGATGAGTAGTAGGCTGCTCTGGCATTATGGAGGGCCTTCCTGTACATTTTAAGACTGTCCTTCCAGATTGAACATGATTCCTCAAGATGAGTTGAACGCCATTTCCTTTCATGTATATGAAATGTATTATTATATGTATTTATTTAAACAATATCTATCTATCTTATTATTTGTTAGTGTTAGTTTTAAAAGCAGACAAGTCTGTATCACTGACACACTGTGGATTCATTGCTGCATCTTAAAAACTACACCCCACAATACAAGAGTGTCAGGTGCAACAAAGAAGGCACTGATGGCTTGAGTCTTTTTCTGCTAGCGGGGGCTAAATGCTAGAGAAAAGGTAATGGGCTCGTTCAATTTAAAGCTTTCATGCATGTGACTTTTCTGAAAATTTACAGTGAAATTTTGGCCCAATGGCGGTGCTAGATTCAAGTTCAGGAGGCCATCAAGGATTCTAGAGCTCTGTCCCTATTCTATACCACACACTATTTCTTAGCAGCACTCAAGTATGTTGCGTGTTCACACTTGTGTGACAAAATTAAATCAAAAGTCGGTATTCATATTAACAAAATGCTTAATTTGTTTGGTGTACTGTTATTGTACACTACATGTCCCACGACGCAATGAACGGTGGCAATGGAGGGGCTACTCAGAGCCACCTATAGAAAGATATTGATGAACAAAACATATGTATTTTTAATATTACATTTTTAAAAAGACATGTTATGTTCATTGGCAGCAGCAGGTTATTGGCCTGTAGTTGGATGGGATTGCCTTCTGTTAACCATTCAGGGTGGGTCCCATCCTGGCGTTCATGTAGGGCAGTTAGCTTCTTAAGCCAGTAGGTGTGGATCATGTCAGGGCCTGGTGCCGTCCAGCTCTTCATACCTTGGACTCTTTCTTGGATGTCTGCCACTGTGATGGTTACTGGTTCCTGTTTTGTATATATACATACAGTATATATACAAAATGTCTAAACTTCTAAAGCTGTCATAGTGCAGTGTGGCGTTTAAATCCTGATAAGTGCCATGTGATGAGACTGGCGTAGTTGACGAGGCCGTGTGAGTCAGCCGGTAGAGGGGGACTCTGTTTACAGGCTTTGTTCCAGGTGTGTGCTCAAAAAGCCACGGGAACTCTCTAAATCACTCGCACGCCGACATGGAGCCCATCACTGACAACCACAAGGGCAGCATGTAGTGGCGGGTGCTAAGTGCCGGGACACACGAGCGCTGTGCAGCAAATAAAATAATAATTAAATAATAATTAAAAAACTAAACGAAAAGTCAACACATCGCTGCACAGGAAACTGGCCTTTCAGCCATCCTGTGCACCACTTCACTGCTGTAAGTATGTGGGATACTGATGTGTACTCCTCCATAGTTTTTAGTTTTCATCCTTTACTTAGCTGCAGGAAGAGGGATGGAGGGAGGCACTGCTATGAAAATGTTCTCTTTAGCTACACTACAGATGTTTCATAATTTATGGTGGCTCCTTAAAAAATCTATAACTCCATGCAAGAAGAACGGACTGCTCTCCTGTCCCCGACCAGGGCACTTCCTCAGGAGGAAGGACGGCACGGTGGGTTAAATGCAGAGGATGAATTTCATTGGGGGACACAATGTGTGTTTGTGCTCCAGGTTTGACAATAAAAAGACCTCAGGTGCTTCTTTTGTTTAATGTGTGTTTACTGGTTTCTGAAGGTTTGTAAGCTTTCAGTGCTCACTGATGAAAAAAGTTAATGTGCAGCTCTGAATATAAAAAACCAACAGTATTAAAGAGTCAGAGGTCAGCCACAGAGCAGCACTGATGGAGCTGGCAATTACTCAAGGACACACATGCCTTATTCTGCCTGCTTCTATGCCAAGGAGATCACTGCAATGTCTGTAAATATTTAATGATCTTCTTTGTCCTATGAAAAACACACTTCTCTTTCTAGGTTTTTAATTGCATCTCTGTTTCCTTCTCTGTGTGGACACTCAAAGCTGGTTCTTTTAATTGCTTTGTAATTTACCAATTTCTGCATTTATTGGTTGTTTATTTGTGAACATTTGAAGCTGGTGTGGAAGGTCTGGTACAGATGTTTTTCATCCCTGCCCTTGTTTTAAGGCAGTGCTGTAATTAGCTTCATTTGGAACTTGAATACTATAGGCTTTGGATCATTCTTGCATGCCAAGTTAAAGAAGGAATAGATAAAGGGCTGTGTCATGTCTATGATATATGCATTGATCGTTTTTTTTATGCGATCAAAAATCTGTGAATGAAAGTTTTTTAGTATTTCATACTTCCCTGTTGAGAGGAAAAGCTTTGTTGTAGTTCATAAGACAACAGATAACCAACGGATGTAGGTCCTTGTAAGGGACCGAGCAGTAGGGCACAGGACAAAGGTGTAAAAAGAAATGATTCTAATTTTAATAAACATATAAAATTACAACCAAGGACAAAAATACATCAAATTCAACAATCCCCGGGTTTACCAAAAGAAACAGAAACCACTAAACTCCTAAAACCGAACAAGAACACCTACTGAACCAAAAGAAATGAACCACCCCCGAGACACAAAAGGACCAGTATATAACCTGATGGGTCAACCTATATTGACCCATCAGGTTCCCCTATAAATTATACTCTAAACAAACAACCCCATAAATGAATCAAAAGTAACCCAACCACAATTATCCCCCTGACTATGCTCTACATCCCACAATCAACTCCTAACTAAAATGACAACAGTAGAAAAACATATTTTTCTTCCCCATAGTCTCTTCTTCCCCCCTTCTTCCCATTCGCCGATGGTTTCTTCCACTTCCTGTCTGTGGCTTTAACAGGCCCTTCTCCCCGACAGTCTGGTCTTTTGCCAAACTCAGTGAACAAAGAAAACAAGGTGAGTATTACTTTCAACATAACCGTCGGACAATAAGTTTACTAAAAAGTACACCACCAATCCAGCAACCATTTTGTCATAAGACTGTGTGTAGTGTCATTACTTGAAACATGTTTGCGTAAGCTATGCTAACTATAAAGAGATGCTAACACTGGCCAGAGGGCCGCCACAGTCCTGTGCACTGCTTCTTTCTGACGTGACTGTAAACCTGTTGTTTTCTACCACAGTGCAATCCTGCCACAAATCACACTTCTTTTCTTTTTGTCTGTGTTGGTAGAACAACACAGTGTCCTACCGTATATCTTATATATTTTTTTAGCTGGCCTGTTTGTCTTTGCTATCCCACAATTTGTTCCTGCACCACACACTGCTAAGATGTAGTTTCAGGGTCAATTTAATCTTCCCTCCAAAAGAGCAGCTGGCCCCAGTGTGGCCCCTGACACTGACCATACTGTCTAGGGTAAGAAAATGCACTCTGTATTTCAAGAGAGAAGGCCACACTTGTTTGAATGGATATTAGCCTGAGAACCAGACGAATCCCTGAGCTCATGCTTTCTTTGCTCCGTCAGATGCGACTTGCCCCCCTCGGCCCGAGTTGGGTCAAACACAGCAGTGATACGGTGACTGTACAGACGCGTACACAACCAAGATGGCTGCTGCTGATGGGGAACATTCTGAATCTGCCATCGCGTCAGTATTAAATGAACTTCTCTCCCAGAAGAAGAGTAACTGCACTGAAAGCTGTTGTTGATGTGTCTGCCATACTTCCCAGAGGAAGCGGCCTGAAAAACAGCTTTGACACATATTTCTTTTTCCCAGAGTGCTCTACAAACACAAATTCATTTTACATCCTAAACCTGTAGGTTTGCATGCAGAGGTGTGCTTTTGTTCTGGCAAGCGCCTGCCAGGAGCTGACCACGGTGTCACTGTGACTATAAAAAACAGATGCGAAATAAAAATGCGTGAAGAGACATAATGAGATCATTATGATCAGGGAAATGTCTGTTTAATAAAGATGGGTGTGTCGGCTGTCAGATTGCCCGAGTCCTCTCGCTGTGCCTCGGCCGAAAATCACTTTCAAAGGGGCTGTGTGGTGTTATCATTGTTGCCATAGCGCACGAGCGAGCATCGGCCAAAACGGTGACATGATGTACAACAGACTGAACGTGACCGACGGCATCATGTTGAGAGCTGAGGTAAGTGAAGTTACACTGCAATTAGAGTTTGAATTTGAACGTCGCTATCAGCTTCCTAGCTTGTTTATTTCACTGTTACTGTCAATCAGCATCCCATAAATATGGAGGGCGTCACAATAAAACTACCCAAAAATATATTTTCATTTCCTCTCAATTCAGGATTCAAGTTCTGAACATTCTGTAATGGAAGGAAGCAGTGACGGCGAGGCTGGAGGGGGAAGAGCAGCAGCTGGTTCTGTCACTGAAGACGTGATCAGCTGACTGCTGCCAGGACAGCAGAGATGCAGGTTGGTCGAAGACCTTTGGTTAAACAATATAGAAATAAAAAGTACACACCCATTTGACATGTGAGTCTAGAAATTCTAAACGGATGTTCTTGCTCCATTTCCGGACAGAATTGCAACTTTGGCTAACATTGCTCAGCTAAAATCACAATATATTTCACATGATTTGCAGTAGTGTTGGCACAGTTTGTTGATGTTGGCACACTCAGTTTCTACTGTGAGGAGCTGCTTCTTTTTGGTTTTTATTGCGGCTGTAGCTGGAGAGAGGTACGGTGCACATGTGTCACAAAAACTGAACCAAGTCCTCTATATAGAAATCAGCTCACAGGCTGCTATAGGCAACCGAGAAAGTAGGGAAAGGTCTCATGTTTTAAGTTATGTTACAGTCCTTTCACACAGCCAATGCAAAGTGATTCATACTTTAAAATGTATGTAAAAAGTTCCATACAGTTATTAAATGCCTCTACTAAACGACAAGCGAGGTCATTGGCCGACCAAATGGTGAAGGATTTACAGCTTATTCAGTAGGAAGGTACCCGGAGTTTTCTGATGTAGTGAAGAAGTGAAAGCACCTCGCATGCTGTTCCATAAAGTCCTGATGATGCGCAGGGGGAGAGGGGAGAATTACATATTTCATGTCAGACATTCCCATTGATCAGCCAAAGCCTCTTATCCAGCTCAGCTGCCTCCGTGTCCTTACACAGGCAGAGATCATAGGCTGCGTGCACCCAGCAGCGTGCTAATGAGCCCGTGGAGCTAAGGTAAGCCTGTGCACGCCGTTGCATCAGGAGTTTGCGAGGCGCGCTCATATCGGCAAACTAAATTTAGCACGGTGGATTTGTGATCTGCAGAGGTTGACTAGTGTTTCCCCCGGTCATCACAGTGAAGCTCCTTCACGGCAGCCAGAAAACCTGCGAACTTTCTGAAGCCTTTTCAGTATCTGGTATTTTGATATTGTTCAGAATGGCTGTGTGGCCTCCATTTTGAATGTGGAAATTTGATTTCAGGTCACAATCCGGAATCTGTTATTATAGCATCTGGATATAAGTTTTCAACACGGCGCCCACTTATTCCACCGTAAGTTGCTTGTCCAGGACACGTTCCAAGTAAAGCTCATTCTGTCCGTCTGCTTTGCTTCTCTGTTGTGGACCCACCGCACCTGGAGGTCCGGGGACCCCACCAAGGGCTCGCAAGGTCATAGAAAAGATAATAAAAAGAATACTTCTGCTATGCAAAATAACATATGTAATACATTACATGAGTTAATAATGTCTTTTTCGTAATCTTTATTTGTTTCTTGTGAAAAGCATCAGGCCTCTAAAATGATTAAAATCAAACACCTGAAGAGGGAGAATTACTCTTTGGTGGGACTGTTCACAACTCGCTGACACATGTGATGTCTACGTTAAGATGACGTCACAACGCAAAGAATATTAATTGACCTTGTTTGCAGTGTGACACGTCATGTCAGTAGTTACAGACAACAAGCTATGGTGGGCGCTATTTGAGCTGCAGACATATTAGCAGCAAGATGAGTATGGCCTTGTTCAGACTGCCAGCACATCCATATTTCGGAATATCTTCATTGTATCCAGATTGATGATGGAAAGTCTGGACAGCAAAAAAACACATGAAATCAAATCCAAGCCACCTTTGGAGGTGGTTTGAAATGTGATTCTAATCGGATTTCTACAGATGTTGTCTCAGTCCGGACACTCCAGTCAGATTTCAAAGTGTCTTTTGCGCCACTCAGCGGCTGTATACCAGCCTCCTCCTTCTGCACCGCGACTCCACAGTGCGATTGTTTGGAGGGCGAGATGATGGAGCTCCATCTCTCGTGCTTCTGTGTCAGAGAGACGCTGCCAGCGTACGTAGTTACTGATGCCTACATCGTCACCACAGCAACCCATGCAGATAGGTTGGTGATGTCTGGACTCACTAATCCGATCTGATCACTTGCAAATAACAGTGCAGACAGTCTGTGTTAAAGTCTGATTTGAGAACCAAATCTGATTTACCTGCTGTCTGAACAAAGCCTAATACAATGAAGGTGAGCTCACTCGACATCCGGCAGCCACAGATAGAGCTCCGCTGTTGTTGCACTTGTTGGGATCAGCTGATAGTGTTTGTAAATGTAAACTTGACCATCGCATAAGAACTGAAAACTTTACTTTGATGCTGTTTCTTGGCACGGAAGAAATCATTTCGCGCTGTCCGTCTGATTATTATGGGTGTTATATATGGGTGAGATATTTGGACCCGTCGTAGCATAAACTGCCCAGGTGTAACTAATTACATTAACGCTGGCTCGCTTCCTTTAAAACTCATCCATCCATCCTTTCGAACAAATAAACATTCCCTTTGCTGTAGAGTGACCAGTTTCACGCAGCGCAAATCCATTCCTTCCCCCAAAATCTGGCTCTAACAGGTAGGACATAACTAACAGGAGAGTGAGGTGGATGCAGAGGTGAGAAGAAATCTAATCGGGCAAATAAGTGAAAACACCTGTGTGGGTGTGTGGGCCTCATTCTGTCGTGTTGGTTACTGTAGACGGCAGGAAGCCCAGGTGGATCTGTGCTTACGTTTCTGTAAGTCCTATTTCAATTTTATTTAAGAACCACACGCCAGTGACCTATCATGCACAATATTAATCAGTTGCACCGTAGTTTCCATGCTATGACATGTCAACATTTCTAAAATGGCTAAAGATCTATTTTTGTACCATACATCATACAGGTGTTACAATTAGTCATTGCTTGGAAAGTAGGCTAACATTACTGTACTTGGCTCAATATGCCCAAACCATTTTTGCACTAAGCATACAAGTATTTAATGTACAGTACTTCATTGCTATCTGTTGTATTATTGTGTTTTCTTAGTAATTCGCTAATTGGTTCTCATTTGTAATCATTGTGGATTAGGTTTTTTCCATTATTGGTATTAATATATAAATGATTACATTAATTAGACTTCTCTTCCTATGTGTATTTGCATTATCTAACCGCACAAGGGTTGATTTGTACAAATTAGTAAAACTGGCTCCTAAAACAACTACAAAGGGTTCAAAAGCAACAAACTTTTATTTATGTTCTAAAACATGAAGTCCTCAGCATCACACAGATGTCAAAATGTAACAGCCACTGTGCATTTTTATACTGTTGTGCTGCAACTTTAGTGATGTCCTACTGTAGCCAGACATCCCCTTAATGGATTTGGCCTGTAACGTTAAACACCACGAGAGTCTCTGGTTCTTGTTTATTTGTGCTGTGGTGCATTCAGGCGCCAAATTACTGAGAGAACACTGAAAGTGTCTGATAGTGTCTATTCTCAGCTTATCTCCTTGCAGTCACTGACTCTCAGCTGATGTGCAATTAACAGAAAATGTTTCAAATCTACCACACTGAAAATAAATGAGAAGGCAAATAACTAGCCTGTGCATTATTATAAATAGGTTAAATGGCTGCTGTGCATGGTTGCCCACATAAAAAGTATAAATAAATAGAAATGAGGCAATTTGAATGCTTTATATTAATTTGAATTATCAAGTTCAGTGATTTCATGTTTGTGTTTCTTCTGCCTTCGCAGTTTTAGCGAAGTCTGCTGTCCAGGGGCTCCTGTAATGGACCACACTGAACCCGGCTTCTGCGTCAAAGGTGATAACTGTAATTGTCACCTTTGACCGTAATTTGATAAAGCTTATAGCAGGGCTGACTCAGGCCCCCCCTTAGTTATCCTGCTATAGGCCGAGACTGGCGGGAGACTTCCCATGATGCACTGAGCTCCCGCTCAAATTTTCGCTCAAATTTTCCAAAGTTCATTTTACTCAAACACATACCTATAAATAGTAAAACTAGAGAACTGATAATTTTGCAGTGGTCTCTTAATTTTTTCCAGAGCTGTATATTCACTCATATGCCGTTATTGCTTGTTACTCACTCCACTGCTTCACTTTCTCTTCTCTCTCTCTCTCCTTCTGCTGCTGTCTGCGAGTGTTTCTGCCTCCGGATCTGTGGAGCCTGGAACCGGTGGGTTCTGAGATTGCATTGTGGGTAATGTAGGTGCCTGTGTTTGACAAGGAGGAAAAATTGGTGGAGTAATATTTTAACTCTTATTTTGTCCACAAGAAGTCATGGTCTTGATAGCTAACTATTTTTAGTGCGTCTGTCTGCTGATTACATCATTAACACGCGGCTTAAGTGGAATTTCTGTCTACACTAACAGAAGAAGATGACTAGCAATTTTTAAAACATCCCTTTGTATACATGACAGATGCCACAATCATGTTTCTTTACATGTTTCACTTTAATCATGAAACAACATTTTTAATAATTGGACTGAAATACTGCTCAGCAGCATCCATTAGTCGTCTCATGCTTGGGAGATAAAGAGCAAAGAGGGATAGGAAATGGATGTTTTAATATAGAATTAAAGGTGCGGGAGCTGTAATTCACAGAATCCATTTTTACTGCTCTTAATTATCTGCTTGATTATTGCCAGAAGCGATTTCAGAGATAAATTCTAATGTACTCGATGGTGGTTGGAGCCTTGTGCTGGGTTAAAGAACAGCACTAATTACAGCAGAAAAGCCTCCCACACCCTGTCCCCCCTCCCCGGAACAGTGAATAATTCAGATGGCTGTGATTTAAATGCAGCCAAACAGCCATTAACTAACTGGAAGCCTGCTCATGTGCCCAATGTTACAGTACATGCCTTGTTTTTCTATCCTGATTGTCTCACTTGACTGCTTTTTTCACCTTATAGATCTACACTGTGGAGTCGCATATTGGGATTTCATGGGGGCCTGTTTATATAGATTATATATGTAGAAAAATAATGCATACAATACACTTCAGTTAATTGGAATTCTAATTCCTCATGTTGTACTTCTACCCATTGTGTTGGAAGTACAAAAACAGATGACTTGGATGTCATTATGCACTTATTTTCCACACAGCTTACATCGTACAATCAGTGAACGACTAAACAAAGCCTGAGTCACTGTGTGCCCTTTGGACCTCCACATACACAACTCATTCATGCCTCCACCTCCTAATGACAACACAACGGATACACTGGAGTCACAAATTCAATCAATACATGAGTAATGCAAATAAAAAGACAAAAGAAATACAGAAGAGAGAAAGAAAAACCAGCAAAGAGTAAACGATAACCATCATCCTCCCCCCTCAGAGTAGATTTAATGCGTTCTATCAAGTGACAGCATGAACTATCAAGTAGCCAGAAGAGTAAAGCCGTTGCATGTGTGTATGTTGGGAACGGGTAGTGGGGTTATTGATCTTTAGGCACCAGGAAACCCTGTCCTCCCATTTCCGCTGTAATGAAACATAATTGCTTTGAGAGAGTGGGAACTTCGCCTCACAGGTGATCAGAGCCTGGTGTGTGTGTCTGTGTGTGTGTGTGTCTGTGTGTGTGTGTGTGTCTGTGTCTGTGTGTGTGTCTGTGTGTGTGTGTGTGTGTGTGTGTGTCTGTGTGTGAGAGAGAAATATAATACAGAGGACGCGAGTAGAGTAATATGTATTTGGAGGAAGACAGTGAAACCTCAGCTCTAGAATGACTATTTTGTGGTAAATTAGATTCTTGAGATTTCTAGATTTGACACCTGGCAAAACATCACAGACAAGATGCCAACAATCTATTGTGTTGTTGTTGTTGTAGTTTTTTGGCGCATCCAGCTGTTGTTGCATTGTTGTTGGTGAATGTGCTCTTTAATGTCCCCCCTGGTTTAGCTTGAAAGTGAAGTTTTAAAGATTAAAGTGTAACTAAACACCAGGCTGAAAAATCAGTGTTTTACAAAATAATCTGCAGATGAATTGATAGTGAAAGTTTTCATTTGCACTCATACAACCACTGGAGGTCAGCAAAAACAAGATTTTTACTTAGAGGTGTATAACCCTTGGATCCCACTGGAATCTTGGAGGAACTGAGAAAGCATTGGCTTAAAGCAACGCACATCTTCACCAGGAGCATTTAAGACCAAAAAATTGTTTAAAAAAAATGCCACAATGACATAAAAGTTATACCCTATTATTTTGGCTTTGTGCAGCACCAGGGGCTCAGTGTGTTGCCCAGGGAGACATCGACATGTGAACGAGAAGAGCTGGAATCAAACCTCCCAGGCTGAAGATCAGCAGCTTTACCTCCTAAGCCACAGCCGACCTACTGAGGTATGATACTCAGCCGTAGTCCGCTTGATGGGTGGACATCATGGATGCTTAAGTTTTTCATTTTCAAAAACTTTTAAGCCCCTAGTTTTATAAATCCCAGAGTCCCCCAGCAATGGTGCTTTGGACCTCTAAATACAAAGACAGATCAGGAGAAACATGAGATAGCAAAGACATAAGGGTTTGAGAGGGACAGAGACCTTTTAACTATTATCCCAGCTGGCATTTACTCTCCCTGCCAGCTTCTGTCTGAGCACACAGGGAAACGGCAAGGAGAACGACAAAGGAGTGGCCACAGCTGTCAGGTAGAGCTGTGTGTCACTGAACACTTACACCCCATTTATGGAAAAGGACAGAGGGGCGAAAAAGCAATCATGGTGCAATTTAGCAGTCTTCTTGGCATCTATTGTTGCTGGTGGGGAGCAGAACACAGGATGCACGGCAGGATCTTTACCTGATGTGAAATACTCAGCAACTATTCCTCCGCTTTCACTGCTTTTTCGTCCTTATTAAAGGAGAGGGAGTTGGTCTTTCTGCTTAATGAAAAGTTCATTCATAGACATCGTTTAGAGGCAGGCTCTGATTTACCGATAAGCCTCTAAAGGCTTTATTTGAAAGCACAAAGCAAAACGGGGAGCATCATTAGAAACCCAGAGAAGAGAAGCTCACCTTTATGTCACTGCTGTTTCTGAGCATCACAAGCTTCGACAACACCTTGCAAGCTACATCTAACCAGCCAGCTAACAGGTGGAGAAAGGAGATAATGTTGAGAAGTAAAACTGCAGAAGGTTTTAGAGATTGTGCTTTTCAAGTGTGAGTTTAAAGGTGCAGTTCACCTAAAAACGCAAAGAAATATTCTAATGTCTTAGTGGGAATGCTGTCTATCGATCCAGATGGTTTCTGTTAGAGCACTTTGGGAACCGTTGCTGTGGTGTTATCTACTGTTAGTGTTCTCAGCATAGTTACTGGCCTCACCAAAGTAACTGTACTGCACTGTTGCACTTCTTTTGAATATGCAAATTTTATGCTTACCATTTCTTACATTTTGTTCAAGTTATATTTCTCTTAACTGCACTTTATTTTATGGCATTCTCTTCTGTAAAGCACTCAGTGCATTTAATTTCTTTATTGTAAAGTACTTTGAACTGCATTTCCTGTATGAATGGTGATATATAACTAAAGTTTATTATTATAATATAGTACATCGTAATCGTGTCGGTTAAATGTTAATTGGCTATGAGGGTCGGCTAAAAAATTCTGAATTATCATCCCTATTATATATTCTATGTCTTGGAGTTCTTCAGATCATGTGACTAGACACACCCTTTCATGCATAATGTATGGACACACTGCAGACTTCAGTGTGTTCAGGGACTAAAGTGCTTTTCCAGCCATTTAGATCAACCAGCCACTGCTTGTGTCAAAGGTGTTGAGCTGTCGCACTCAGTCAACCAGTGAAGGTAAAGGCATATTGCTTCAGTGCTCAGCTATATGTGTTTCAGTTACAGCTGGACTGAAGGGCAGTAAAGGACGTGGTCCCTGAATGAAAATGAATTCAGCGTTGAATTGCACAGGGACTGGCCCCACACACATTCATAGGTTAGGCTTTTGCTGTGAGGGACACTTTGAGTTTAATCAAACATGCCACCAATTTAACAGCCCCTACAGAAGCTGGGTATTGATCTAAAACACCAGTGACTCAGTAGGTCAAACGAACATTTGTGAGCCCGTCAGTTAATGGTTTACCTAAATGTGTAATGCGTGTGTCAGTGCTGTGTCTGCATGGATGCAGCTGTGAAGCAGGAAAGTGTTAAAAGAACATGATCCTCACGTAGCTAATGTGTCTACGTGGATAATGTTTTACAAATGACAAATTTCCTTTCTGTTCCTCAGACTGGGTTTTATCCCTTGATTTATCATCTGAATTAAGACCGACTTGTCCTCCAATGGACAGATCAGTGAAGGTAATTACTTCCATTAGCCCCTTTTCAGATAGTCAGGATTCATTAAGTTTATCAGTTTATTAATCCACATGTAGTTAAGTGCTGGGGACCTCCAGGGTCCTGCTGAACAAAAGGAATATCACCTGTCCCGTTATCAGCCGGTGACATTCGTTGAGCAGGACCCTGTATTCTGGCTTACTTCAGACAACAGTCAGACAAGGTCGCTACACTCAAACACCCAAATTAGCCTCAAGTTAGAGAAACCTTTCTTCTGCATAACCACATTTAATTAATATTCCTCCTAAATTTGGTTTCAATTAAAAATGCACAGGCCCACTGTTTTACTGAGCAGCAAAGATTTGCTGTACTGCATTGACATAAGAACCTAGTGGGCAGGAGGAAAGATTACTGACTTGAGATCATTTCTCTCTATTGAAACGTGCTGCCGGATGAGACGTAAGACACAAGAAATACAAATTTCCTCAAATAAATGTTTTTTTTGGCCTCAAAATAAACCATCATGGCCTCTGCCTTTTTTAACCAACACTGACAATGTTGGCCTGTTGTTGTTTAAGTCCATCTGTCCATTTGTCAGTCTAGTACTTAGGTCAAGAGTTAACTACATTGAAAACTATGGGATGGATTTCTGTGAAATTTGGTACAGCACCTACAGAATCCTAATGACCATAATGTGCCAAACTTCCCACTTGTCCCAGATTTTAGATCATGACAAGACACAACAAAGAGTAATGTCAGTCACTCTCTGACTCACACGCACTAACATGCTACCAAAACTAAATACAGTGAAGCTTGGAGTTCAACACTCGTGTGCTTTCATTCTCCGTTCAGGACGCCAAGTCTCCAATATATGCTTACGTAGCAAATGCGTGTTTGCTGCTATATGTTAAAAGTATCACATATAGCACCTTTAAGGTTAAAACTGAATACAATTTCAGTGCCTTGATGTTTTCAAGTGACATTAATGGTTTTCTCATTCAATAACTGTGGAACTACGGGGACATGTGATTAACGGCATGTATTATCCCATCAATAGGTTGCAGCCGGCGAGGTGTTACATGGCACCCTCTGCTCCGTACCTACAGAACGTTCTGGATGAATGTGCTCTAAGGGTTATATTGGGCACATAGAGCCACGTATTCCTGCCTGTTGTGTTCCTCCTTCGTACGACTGCACCTGTCCGTTCTGGATGAAATTCAGCTGAACCACGGTGGCAGCTGGCGGAATGGCATCCCTGAAACAGATGAGTAATGGTTTCATCTGTATAATTTTAAATTTAGTTAATTCACCTTTGCAAATGTTCAGTGACATGATAAACAAAATGTAGCACAGTCAATGAAGGCAAAGTCGTCACATTTGCACTGTGTTAAAAAAAAATAATATATATATATAAGGAAATGAACGCCTAATATTGGATAAATAGATCCAAAGTATTTTCCAAGGCTACTGGCCGCCCCCGTTTCTGGGTCTGCTCATGGCTGCAGGGCCTCTGCCTTCTCAAAGTTCCATGAAGTGATTGGTTGTGTTATCAGCGGGCCGGTGCTGGGCCAGAGGCACTTCAGGCCTCGTTGTTTCATTAGCATCATTTGATTAGCAGTGTCTGACTGGTCGGTATCTCTGGCATCACGCTCACAGCTGAAAGCGTCTGATTGGGTGTGCATGGGACGATAGTGGTAGGAATGTAACTCAGAAATATCTTGAGCAAGCGTCACATCCTGCCCTTGTCGACGGGAAAGCTCCCATCTCCAAAATGTCCAGAGGGAAACACCACTGTGTGTTTTTCAGTTTCTCCACAGAGGGATCGAGAGAGCTGCTTCAGTGTAGAGGTCGTAACAGTTCGTTTGAAATAGAAACACAGCAAAGACCCAAATTGGAGTTAAAGGGATGTGACTCATCAGTGACTTAATACTGTAGTAGAGAACAATTAAATCCAAGCCTCCAGTTGACTCATTTCTGGATGCGAGTCAGCACCTCCAAGTTTGAGGCTGTGGTCTTCTGGAAAACATCGGATTGCTCACTCCAGGTGGTGTGAGTCACTGTTCCAAGTGAAGGAGTTTATGTATCTTTGGGTCTTGATCACAAGTGCTGATAACACGGAGTGCAATATCAACAGACAAACTAATGTGATGTCAGCAGTAAGACGGGTGTTGTACCTGAGTGATGTCGTGAGAGAGTGACTGAGCCTGAGGGCAAATCTTTCCATTTTCCAGTCCTTCTACGCTCCAACCCCAGCCGTGGCCCCCGGTAACCTACGGTTCTGACCGAATGAGTGAGACTGCGGACACCAGAGGTCAAAATGAGTTTCCTACTCAGACGTCCAAGCAGATCTCTGGGTAGAACTGTTGCTCCTTTGTATTGAAAGGAGTTGGTTGAGGTGGTTTTCGGCAGCTGCTGGGAGGAGCCTCTTGGGCCCCTCCCTTTAAGACGAAGGGTTTTCTTAGTTGTCCTAAAAGTTGAACCTGGCTCATCTTTTGCCGGACTGCAATGTGACATCTGGCAGGGAGCTGGCCAATCAAATATGTGGCACATTCCTGGGAGTTTACATTGTAACGTGAACCTTTTATGTGGGGGGGTCTGCTAGAATAGGTTTACATGCTTTAATGTTTAAAATAGGCTTTTGTATTAAAAAGGAAAGAAGAAATCCCAATTAAAATGTTTGACATTGCTATTCATTTACAGTAAACAAACGTGGTCAGTTGTCGGGAGGTTTTGTTCTGTGGCCCATTCATCTGTGCTGAACCCAGACTAAATAAATTGGTGCTTTTTTATAATAAAATCTTTGCAGTTGTCTGAACAAAGACAATGCAGACGGCTGAGTTCAGAGCTGGAAAATACAAAAACAGGAAAAACACAGAAATGGAACTGTGTGCGTGTGTTTATATAGCTGACCTAAATGCATGACACACACCAAAACCCCCTCCACCTCAGGCACGTCCATCCTTTCTGGCAGAATTCTCAAGCAGACGGAGTTGAAGTATTTAAACATCCATCGAGCTGCCAGAGAGAGTAAATGCAGCAGCACGCAGCTCGTAGGCTGCCGTGTCTCACAGAGTGAAGCTGTGCCAGGCCAACAAGTGGCTCCGCGCTGAGGAAGCAACACCCTCGTAGTGCAGACGGAGACACACAGACCACATGGAACAGACAATAATGTTAAACATCCCTTTGAGGGATGTTGATACAGAAAAGCAGGCACGTTGAAAAGGCAGGTGAGATTTGAAAGAGTTCAGATGTGGATTGTGGGCAAGATGTTGAAATAATGACATAGTACAGTCAGGTCACAATTATTACTTATTATTACAATTATTGACTCAATTTTTGTCATTTTGTCATTTTTGTGTCACTGTCCAAATACTTAGGAACCTGACTGTATGTAATCGAGTAAAGGAAATTGGGCGAATGAGACTCGTTCCATCCCTGACATCCTTTAAAAAGTGTCGAATCTGAGGGATGGACACCTGGAAATTCAGTGTCTCTCTCTGCCTTTTCAAAATGGATAACAGCACCGAACTTAACATTTAATTTTGCTGTTAACTAATTTGTTAGTTAGGTACAGCTAATATGATCTGCCACTGCTGCCCGAATGTTTGCTACACTGCTCTTTGCTAATAAAAAAGATTGAAAATAGATTTGTTGGCCCCAGAGCTCAGTGAATGTGGGTATTTTACCAACATGGATCCAAAACAGAACCAGCCATCAGAACCCAACCCTGTAAAAAAAAAAAAAAAACAACATTTCAGCTTAATGTGAATTCAAATACATTGAATGAATTCTTTGTTTGAATCACTGAATCACAGTTGCTCCCAAAAAGGGGAGTCCTATGTTTTGCTACATCTCCACAGTCCATTTTCAGGCAGTTCCAGTTATTTTATCCCTTCTGCTTTTTGGAAAATACACCCAAATAAGAGTTATGGATTTCTATAGACTGAGCCTGTTTTAGTCTGTGTGGACTACATGAAAACCTAAGGTGCACGGCAGCTCCTGCGTTCTCTACACATCCCCAAAGTGTCAGGAGTTGCTTGGCAACAGACACAGAGGTGAATCGTGCTAAAATGGTGGCATCTCAGAAGCAGAGAAACCAACCTCTCTGTACACAATGATGACTTTAAAAAAAATAAAAACAAACACAAAGTAGCTGAATGAAATTGAACGAAGAAGATTTGTTTTTTTTAAGAATCAAACTCTGGAAGCTTGCATTTTGGCTGGAGTGAGGGCTGTTTCAGATCTGCCTCGCAACAGCTTGAGAGTTTTGAATATATTAACCAAGCACAAAGTTTTTGAAACATGATATTTATACAGAGGTGGAGTGCAGCCATCGCTTTGCAAATCACAAGGGAGAAATCAAGTGTTGGCAATGAAGTCTGAACCGCAGTGTATCGCATCGTTACAAAGTCAGGAAAAGATCTACAAATAACATGTATAACATGTATAACATGCACTGAAGTGACCCAGCAGAGTGAAAATGAATTTTCACCTTGGGTTTTCCAAATGAGTCTGATACCCAGCCAATATACTGACACACACGGCTTTAGCATGAAACGTTAGCGACATACTCGTGTGTCTGTATGCCTTTGTGTGTTCAGCTGATCTCAGAACTCATCCAGCATCTCTTTCTGTTATTTTCTTCTAGTCTCTCTTATGTCTCCTTTCGTCTGTACTGGTGAAGTAGAGTCCCGGGATGAGTGTTAACCCCCCTCAACCTGAGCAGAGGTCCAAAGTAGCCACCATAGAAAACACCTGTGTGGCTATAAGGGGCCCTTCAGTTACAAATGTGGTGCTTTTCAAGTCGAGTCTAAAATCATCAGGCTTTTGACTCGAGTTTAGGTCATTTTAAAGCACTGATGATGATTGTGTACAGCAGAAGCTGTTGGTGTTATATATATGATTCATTAGTTATAGTTTCTGACAAACAAGAAGCCTGGATATATGGTGAAACGTCCAGTTTCTTTTAACTTCCAGATATCAAAAAATCACATTTTGATTATTTTTTATTCACTCACTCTAACAGAATTAAAATAGTCTCATCACAAATACAAGGTTTCTGAATTCTTTTGTACTCAAACTGACAATCTACCAGGATGAAATGACGCCTGAAAAATATGCTGTAGTCAAAGTGAAGCAAATGTAATGATATTAATAATAAGAAAGTCTTTGTCTTGTATCCATGGAGACCGTGACATATTGAAATTGAGTTGTTAACCTTTGGTTGAAGGTGCTGCAGTTTTCTCTTGCAGCACAAAGATTCGCCCTTGGCGCTTTCACAAGGACTTCAGCCATAGAAAATGTTGTCTTTTCATCTAATCTCTGCTGAATGGGAGGATCCTTCCAGTCATCCTCCCATATAAACACACACTCAATGAAAATCAGGCATTTTGAAGCCAAACGGCTGCTGGCAGATTTGGTAGATGATCGCTAGAGAATCGAGGTAAGACATAAGACGAACAACCGTCCTTGTCTCGCGCTGAAAATGATGAATGAGCCACTCAAACATCTGACCTGACGTGATCAGTCACATTAGAGGACAGCAGCATTTCTCACAATAATATGAGAAGAAATAATATTAATAACCTTATCTGACAAACTGCAGGTTAATATTAATCATGTATTTCTATATTTGGTGTCAGTTTTTCTAGAAATGTTGTTTGACAAAATTCTAACAATGAGATAGATAATCCAGGTTTAATCATCCTGATCCATCTCACCAGTGTCTCTTAGAGCTGACTTCTTCTTCGGCGAGCTTCGTAGCGGTAGATGGCTGAGCCGGCAACCTTCCTCCCTTCTGCTAACTTGATGGGAGTCATTACTGTGGATTGACATATGGATATAAGCGATGCTTCAGGAAGGAGCCATCTGGCATAATATTTGCTGGCAAGTCTTCACATATATAGTACACAAGACGGTCTTTTTATATCCACTGAAAAATGGGGAAACATGTTGCACAGTTAGTACATTAATATGCACGACAGCTGACCGTTTTCCAAAGAATGCTACAGTTTCATGATTGTTTTCATCGATTTTTGACCTTCCAGGCAGCCGTTGATTTCCATCTGATACATGAACAATTTGTGGAGCGTCGTTTGTGGTAGATAATCCGTAACAGGAGACATCATGCCTGGTTTGAATGTGGTCAAATTTGCATTATCCTTCCATGGTTTTGCATTTTCTAGAGATTTTTAAGATATGGCAGGTTACTTTAAGTGATGAAGGGACCTGTTTTAAAAAGAAAGAGGGTACAAAATTCACACTGCTCTTTACAATTTAGCGTATTGTTTATCTCTCATAGTTGTTCATCAGATTGTCTTTTATACCATAGTTTCACTTCCTTTATTATCTTTGGATGTATTCAACCATTGTGGGCAACATTTCAAATCTATCAACAGAACTGCTTTATGGCAATACTGAAATTATTTTGTTTTCAACATGATGATGCATTTTAATTGGTATTTAATTCATTGCATTCGCCAAAAACAGACATTTCTGTCTTTCTGTCCATAAACAAGTTCTCAATTAATTTTCCACAAACTTTAGTATATGATGATATATATCGATATCACAATATAATATTACATAAATCATGATGGAAACGTGTATTCATATTGCCCACCCGTAGTGGAGATTTGTATAATACAAAAAAGTAGTATATATACAGTTTGGTGTCTCGGCTCGAATCTCATCACTCCCTGCACATACGTATGTACATACGTATGTTTACATAGAGATATTGGGGAGTGGTGAGCAAATATCTTCAACCTCGTAGCCGGAGCCTGTGGGTGGATGCTGGGGTGGTGGTGGTGGGGCTGAAAGAACAGGCAGCAATACTGATGCTTGGCAGCAGTGGGAGAGATGGGACACTTTGCAGTTTAAATAGACCAGTGTGTTTGGTAGATGGTTTTGGAGAGTGAGGTATGTCACCTGTGCAGGGCAGTGCCTGAACTAGCCTGCAGGCATCACTCCATTAATGCAGTCATTTCTACATCAATTGTATTATTTGTTCCAAAGCAGACAAATGAAGAGGGATTGCATAACAGGGAAAAGAGAGAAGCAGCAAAGACTGAGGAGACTAACACTCAGATAGTCCCTGTATCCCAGGGACTATCTGAGTGTTACCTCAGGGTCCCCTTCTCCCATCAGCAAACATCTTAATCTCAGCTCGGGGCTCCTGGCCATGTTTTGGCAGAACACCAGGGTCAGAGATGATGTTCACATAATCATAATAAAAGTATGGGTTCATATCACAAAATAACACTTCGTTCGTAATACAAAACCCACACACATACACACCTGCACATACACACGTAGCTTGTTAAAATGCATTTCTCCGTTTGAAGAATGGTGAACAGAGGTTAGACTACCCTTCATGCTTCACTGCTTCCACTCAGCTGGACCCACTTCTTCAATCCCCCTCTATTACATACATGGTCGACCATGCCTGACATATATTTCTTAGTCTTAGCATCTATTTCTACTGGCGAGACTGGATCACAGAGTGAGGTGTTTATTTGTATCTCTAAATGTTGGCATAAATTAGCAGAATATTCAGTAAGTCACATTGTTTTGGCTTTTTGCTAATGAACTGAAGGAAGATTAGTTTTCGTCAGTTGCTGGAGACGCTGATCAGGAGGAGCGTCGTGATGAGTGCCAGCGTAGCAGTTGGTGTTAATGACTGCAGACTAAACACTGGCTGTTGAGTAGAGCCCACACCTGGTTGTCTCCGGTCTCCCCCAACACAGCGTCCTGCTGTACAACTTAAAGCCACCCTGTTTAAGGAATTCAAACTTTGTTAATATGTATTTATGATCATCACAGAGGTTCAGTGAAAATATTATTGAAGCTTGATTGTGTTTCAGTAGTTAAATTTGAGGTAATTGAATAAAAATACATTGGTTTATTCAGACATTTACATTAAAACTCTACACTTGGTTAATTGATCAAGCCTATTTGTAATCAGTTTAGAGCATTTGATATGTATGTATTTCATATGATATGACATGCAATGCCTCTGCTTGCAGGTTTACCTCATTTGGCAAGCGAGAGAGTAGGGAAGCAGTTTCCATTGTCTGCTATGTTTCTGCAGTAATATATCAAATAACATGGAATAAGAACATATAACAAAGCAGCATCTTGGTTCCAGTTTTGTTCCAGTTCAACTTTCTGAATTTCTGAAATCTGCTGCTGTCTGCCGGGGTTTTTGCCTCTGGGTCTGTGGATGCAGACCGCCTGCTGCTGCTGCTATTGTTTCTCCTCTTGTTATTAGTATTACTATTATTGTATTGCTTCTGCTATTATTAATGTTAAAATCGGTACCATTGCTACTACTATTGCTTTACATCTGTATGTGGAACTGTGCTGCTGTGTGTTCTTTCTTCCTGCTCTCGCTCTCTCAGCCTCCCTCTTTCCTTCTCCTCTTAGCTTAGCTCTTTGAGAAGCTGTTCTCAGATGCTGCTTGTTTCTCCATCACCCAAGTAGGTGTCTCTATTTTAGGACCGTGTGGGGGACAGAAGCAGTGCTGCGGGGTCGATCTCTACAGGTATACAGTTAGCTGTGCTCTTAATTCAGGCTGTTTGCTGAGCCTTTGCCCTCCATTTGCCCTTCAAACAGCATCCATCCCCTCACAGATCACCATGGCAACAGGGCACACTCCGAGGACAAAGCAGCAGAGGATATGAAAAGGATTATGTGAGAAATTTAGATGAAAGTGGGTTTGGTTTTAAAATTCACTACTGACAAACATAATTGCGGTTCTCCGATGAAGCACATCAGTGACGGAGATGCTACAGAAGAATAAAACACATATATTATACAACATGGAAAACCTGACAATGTGCGGCTTGTTCTGTGTGTTTGTGTGTCAACTGAGGGAAATGGTGATGGCTAGTTCACTGTCTGAGGAAACCGATTACACTTAAGTTTAAAACACTTAAGGAGGAAAAAACTCTTTGATTTGAGTACATGTAAGTATGTACTGTTTACGAAACGCTGTAAATAAAGTTAATAGTACCAATTCCATCCAGTTCATTAAACTTAAAATGAAGAATGTTGCACTCATTTATCCAAACTTATTAAGAATGTTTTAATAGAATGTATCTAAATTAAGTAAAATTAACTTGATTGCATCATTTTTACACAGTTGTTTCATTCATAACTCTGTTATGATATAGTGCTATTTAAATAAAATTGAATTGAATTGAATACTAATGTGGTACAAAATTGGCATTTGGTGCCACTGTTGAACATTGGCTGCTGGTGGTTCAAGAAACAGGAGGACAGGAGGAAAACCAACCCACAACGTCATGTTATTTCACCCAAAATCCTTAAAATAACTTTAAAATAAAATAAATGGAACTAAAAATATAATATTTCATGTCACGTACCAGCCAAATGCTGGTAAAATATGCAAGTGACTGGTAGAGTAACCAGCTAAAATACAGTACAATGTAATCTAGAGTATATTGAGTGACTGCTAAAACTGGTAAAAAAAACATTCACTAGCCATTTGGCCAGCTGATAAAAATGCTAATTTTGCACCCTGAATATATCCTTGTAAATCTCAGCTGTGATCTTTGACTTGCCTGAACAGTCTCCACGTCATACAGCCTGTGCAGCAGTCAGCCACAGTCCACTGGTGGTACTCAAGTGTGTCGGTATGATGCCTCACGCTTTATAACACAGGCCTCTCTTTCAATCCCTGAAAAATACATTTCTTCTCTAGCATGAAAATTATTGAATTCAATCATCAGACACTAGCTATAAAGGGACAGTAGTCTTTAAATGTAGCACAGCTTTAGTTCACGCTTGTGTCACCAGTTGCTTAGATTCAGAGAGCAAAGCCTTTTCCTACAGAACTAACATAACCATATAACCATTTTAATGACTGAAGTATCAATATCAGCCTTCAAAAGGCATATTGATTGAAATCTGTCCAGAATTTACTTGTATTCAATACAATATGATCATTTTTCAATATTAATGACACTGTCCAAATAGATTAGTGGTCATATTGTATAATCCAAGGATGTCTGATTGTTGCTACTATCTTCTCTTCAGAACTTTCCTAATAATAATTAAAAATTTATTTTGAGTTAGTTGTTGTTTTGAGTAGGTGTTACTGTTTCAAATGGCTGTATTTCTCTTGTGGAGAACCTGTTTCCCCGACCGCGACCCACACACCTCACACATATCAGTGTCTCCGCCGTCTGTCATCAAAAACAGCAGTTATACAGCAATCACATGTCATCATTTGGCACAATAATCCTCAAACTGCACACAGTATGGACCCATTGTTCAGTGGCTCCCTCCCATTCACCTACCCATCTGTTACATCTCCTCCTGTTTCTGTTCATTCTCAGTTTCACCCGTCCAATCGCAGTAGTCGTGGTCCTTTCAACCATTCTGCATCTCTTGTCCGTGTCCCCTCCCATCTTCCTACTCCACCTCCATCACCATCAGCGCTGAGTCCCTCTCTTCCCCTCTGCTCCTCCCTTCCTTCAGGTGTTGCAGCTTTGACCTTGATAGAAATTCAAGTCAATTCAGTTTGATTTACATAGCGACACATCATAGCAAAGTTAACGCATAGCGCTTGTTCATACAGAGCAGGTCCAGGCCAACTCCATGTACAGAGACCCAACAATTCCCACCACGAGCAGCACCAGGAGACAGTGGCAAGAAGTCACAGGCAGAGACGTATAAAAATGTAAATGATGACAGGTGGAGGTAGGAGAGTAGGTGCATCATGTGCCCAATGAGCTGTGCCTCCAGGGACCAAGCAAAGCAATCTGGCGAGGGGTCTGCTGGGGCGTCCCAGAAGGGTCGACAGGTCTAATGATGTCAGTGCTAGCAGCTCTCCTGCCGGTGGCTGGTGTGGTTACCACTAGCACACACACCAGGTTATACTGGGAGGATTTAATGAAGAACATGGCTGGTTGTGTAGCAGCGATACTGTCATCAATGCTGGGTTGTTGGTTGTTTTCATTTCTCCTCTCCAAGCTGAAATGGTCTTCTCTGTGTTACTCCAGATGCCTCAGTGACCGTTTTCCGCTTGTTTATTTCAGCCATCTGTGTCTTAGAGGTTACAGCACTCAATGAGTCTAAACCCAAAGCTTACATTTTCACTGTATTCTGACCTTCCCAAAAACTAGTGCTAAAACAGTTTGGCCTTTTTTTGGAGTAACAGGAGGCTTAACTGTATACTGACTTATTTTGAATTGCTTAATATTATTTTTTTCTTTGTATATATCAATCAACAGAACACACGCACATCAAACACACTTCATTCTGCCTTAATCACATTATTACCTGACACTTTGGCAATATTGTCTTCTTACATTCATGCCAATAAAGCATATTGAATTCAATTGAAATGTATTTCTGTGCATTAAGTACAGACATGAATTTGGAACCAATAAGATATTTTTATTCAAACCTGCATTAATAGTTTTTTGGCAATTTGGGGGCAGACAACAGGCAAAGAGCTGCACAGATATATTACCACCTTTTACTGTTGTATGGCAAACTTATGAGCAGACACGGAGCAACATTAGCTTTCATTTAGCAGTCACATTTGTCTTCACCTAATGAATGTAAGTTTAATGTTCACTCTTTTAGCTGTGTGGTGCTAAAAACGCTGCTAAATGCTCCACTATGTTCACCGGCTAGTCACTATTTTTGTCCATCTGCTGTTTGGTGCTAGGCAGGCAGTGTAGCTTCCTGCCGCTGCTGAGGTCGATGAGAGCGGCAGTTGAGTCCGAGCTTGTGTCACTCTGGAGGGCATGGACGGATATTTTGTTGGTCCGTAAAACAAATCAATGAGCGAGGGAAAGTGAAGAGTTGGTGATGATTCTCGGTGGGTTTGTCACAAAGGGACACTTTTCAGATTACAGTTATTTCATCCATTGTCCAAATAAATATATTGATTAGTGCAGCTTTAAGAAAGGTACGACATTTTATTTGTTTTTCAATTGTAATTGGAACCTTTCCAGAAAAAAGCTCTTAGATTATTATTATACTGCGATTGTTAAAATAAAAAATGACTTAGTTATTCACAGTACAATGTTTGACATGGTCTAATCTCGGTAGAAAATATGACCACTTTAAAAAAGATTGAAAAAAAGAATTAAATTGTACCAAATGATTTTGATTCAACGACTGGGAGGCTTTTTGTGCAGCACGCCCTTCCTCCTGAATGACCCTTATCAGAACAGCAGATACTTTGTCAGCATTAAAAATTCAGGTTTGTGACAAATGTATCCAGCAACCACCTTATTGGTCTGACCTCTGCTGACCTCTATCAGCGACCATTGGAAACAGACAGAATCACAGGGATCACTGGCGACCGAGTAAAGCAATAATCATGTGGGGAATCTCTCAGTCACAGAAATGGAAAAAGGCTTTTCAGTTTCTTGTGTTTGACGTTAAAAGTATAATATAATGAATCTGTACCAGTGGAGCCAAACTTCCCAAAGTGGCTTAAAATATTTGAGTCTCGCACCCAAACTCTGTTAGTCACGATTTGGTAAAAATGCATTAGACATTAGTATTTTATTGTAATTTATTGCCCCGAATCAATATTTGTTTGGCATGTACTTGTTTGTTACTGCGGAAAGAAAAACTTGACACTGCACTTTAGATTTACAATATTCAGCCCTTTAAATCTGGTCCAGGGTTGTGGTTGGTACTGATCTTGTGCGACTGCTAACTTGTGAGTAGATTTAAGGCTCAGTGAGAGAGATGACACAAAAACAAAGACAGTAGATGACTTTTAATACAGAGACTACAAGTGTGGAGCAACTTTGCTGGTCAGCTGAGAAAAAGCAGGGCTCTTTGAAATGTCGCTAGGAAGGACAAGGCCCATTATATTGTGTCCTCTCCATAAGGACAAAGGGGTCACAGAGAGCCATCTGTGAGAGTGAAAGAGAAAGCTACATGTGGCGTATTGCTTCTTCTGACAAGATAATCTTGTAGTGTGACTTTGTGATTAGAGCAAAGAAGTGTCTCCGTGTGTGTACCATGACCTGATTACCATCCATCCAGGTTCTAACTGCCCCCGGATGCTGTTTCTGACACTAACCCTCCACTTTATCTCGTTTCCTTTAGCTACAGTGACCTGTAACTGACACTCACGTGAGGAATTTCAGCACATGGTAGGGCTGATTGATTTGAGGAAAATATCAGTTATTTAAAAAAATAAATATCTTTGTTCTGTTAATGTCTTTTCATTTGTTGAAGTGTCACAGTTAAGGAAGTCTGGCAGTTTTTCCTTGCCACTGTCTCCTAGTGCTGCTCATGGTGGAATTGTTGGGTCCTGCGCTATATTAACAAGTGCTATGCGATAACTCTGTTATGATATAGCACTATATAAATAAAACTGAATTGAAATAAAAATAAAATGCAATAAGTTTCATTTGATATTGCTTTTACCTAACTTTGTAAATTTGGGCCACCAATAATGTGTTTTGGGTCCAGTATTTAAAAATGTTAGCATCTATCCCTGATCTTGTTCAAATTCCAGGCTGCTTGTATTTGTAGTCTACATATACTAAGCAAGATTTGTTAGAATACATGAGATAAAATAATGTAGTTAAATGGAATTCAAAGTCCCCAAAGTGAGTAACAGATTGGTCTCATTCACATCCACAGTCATCCTGCTCTCATGTGTCGTGATCTGTGTATGTGTGAGTGTTTGTTTCCTGTTTTCTGTTACATGTCCTGTGTACTTCTGGTTTTGTGGGTTATATCTTCGTTTCTCCTGTGTTTGAGTCGGTGTCCTCTCTCTGTTTGCCCTTGTGTGTCCCTGATTGTTGATTGGTTCCACCTGCTCCCAGTGTTCACCTGTCCTGTGTTCCCTCGTTACTGTCGTGTCTCCTCAGCGGTTCACTTCCTTTGTTTTGTGTTGGTTCATTGTGTCACATCCAAGTGCTCTGTAGTGCATCTGTTGTCCCATTTCAATTCAATTCAGTTGAATTGTGTTCATCCAGACCGCTGCGCAGTACCAGGTCCCAGATGTGTCTACATTTTGAGGGCTAATTATGTATGTGGAGTGTAAATTGTGGACGCAAGAGCAGATATCCCAAGGTGTCCTTTCAAGCACTTTCAAGTACTTTCAAGGTATCCTTTCAAGCACTTTTAAGGTATCATTTCAAGGTATCCCAAGGTATCTTTTCAAGTACTTTCACAGTATCCTTTCAATCACTTTCAAGAGAGTATAAAAATAACCTCATCTGAAAACTACCAAAGCTTATTTCACATGTTGGAAACATTGACAGGGTAAAAACGTGTCACTTCATCTGGTGAGCTTTAATTTATTTATTACCATTTCTTGGCAAACAGAATCCTCAGTCCTGTCTGACTTTGAATCATCCAGGAAGACGACAGGAAGGCAGACAAGAGGAACGAACAGCCGCAACCTGAAGAAAACAAAAACCAACAGAAAAGTTCCACTATCTTTGACTTTCAGTTTGTAGGTTTAGTTTGAAGTATATTTTGAATACTGCAAACTTTAAACACACTTGTTTTACTCGCTTCGGTTTCTGTGCTGGGCTCCTGTTTATTTCCAAACTGTGACACGTTTCTATTTGTAATAAAAATTACATCTCTTTCCCCACTTTTTTATTTCTCAAAAGTATTAATGCTTCAAGGTATCCCAAGGTATCCTTTCAAGAACTTTCAAGGTATCCTTTCAAGAAATCCCAAGGTATCCTTTCAAGTATTTTCAAGGTATCCCAAGGTACTATACTATGAAGTATTTATGACGTAATATGATTTTTTTACGACATACTATACTATGAAGTTTCTTACGACATACTATACTGTTTTTATGACGTACTGACTACGAAGTTTTTTTATTACCTACTCTGAAGTTTTTATGACATACTATACTATGTTTTTTATGACGTACTATACGACAAAGTTTTTTATGACATACTATACTATGACATTTTGTACGGCATAGTATACTGTCACGTTTTTTATGAAATACTATGGAATTTTTTATGACATACTATGGATTTTTTTATGACATGCTATACTATGAAATTTTTACCTACTATATTTAGTAGTATAGTATATATAGTATATTTGTGAAATTCTATACTATGTTTTTTACGACGTACTATACTAAGATGTTTTTTACGACATACTATATGACATATACTATGACGGTTTTTATGAAGGTCTATGAAGTTTTTACAACAGACTATAAAACATTTTCACGACGTACTATACTATACAGTTTTTTATGACAGTGTATGAAGTTTCTTATGGCATACTATACTATGAAGTTTTTATGACGTACTTTGATGTTTTTTACGACATACTATATACTATGAAGTTTTTTTACGATACTGTTACGACATGCTATGAATGTTTTTACGGTATCGTAAGGTATCGTTTCAAGTACTTTCAATGTATCCTTTCAAGGTTTTCCAAGGTGTCCTTGAAAGGTATAATTTGAAGTACTTTCAAGGTATCATTTCAAGTACTTTCAGGGTATCCTTTCAAGCACTTTCAAGGTATCCTTTCAAGTACTTTCAAGTTATCCTTTCAAGGAATCCTTTCAAGGTATCCTAAGGTATCATTCCAAGTACTTTCAAGGTATCCTTTCAAGGTATCCCAATGTATCCTTTCAAGCACTTTCAAGGTATCATTTCAAGTACTTTCAAGGTATCCTTTCAAGTACATTTAAGGTATCCTTTCAGGGTATCATTTCAGGGTATCATTTCAAGCACTTTCAAGGTATCCCAAGGTATCCTTTCAAGCACTTTCAAGGTATCTATCCCAAGGTATCCTTTCAAGCACTTTCAAGGTATCCTTTTTTACAATGTACTATACTATGATGGTTTTTATGACAGTCTATGAAGTTTCGTATGACATACTGTATACTATGTATGACAGTGTATGAAGTTTCTTATGGCA
>JAVQJF010027856.1:0-52602 GCA_036023855.1 Gadopsis marmoratus | reverse complement strand
TCACAATAGAGTTAGTTTAGTTTGACCTCTTTTAAGGGCCCTATTGTTCTTAAAGCAGTTTCTTTAGTTATTGATTTGTTATTGAAAATAAATCCTTTGTTTGGTACTTTAAGCCTGTGCCATCTCATGCCTTGACTGCCTGATCTACCACAGGGGTGGATGAGAAACCGCGGCCTCAGAGGGAATTCAATAGAACAAACGTAGCCATAGATCTCATTCACTTATTTATTCAAAATTTCAGAAAAGAAAAAAAAAGAAAATACAAGAAATTCTCAGATACACATTTGGAGATGGCATGTCAAAAATATACCATCTCAGCTATAGGTATGAAAACGTTTGAGGCCTCAGATACAGAGCTTGAAAAAAGACAGTCTAGTGAAGATTGTTTGATTATTTCTTTCCCCAATCAGGTAATGAACACAGAGATCTTGTGAAAGTATTGTAATAAAACAATGGTAGTAGAACAAGGCCCCCTCGGAAGGTATAGGAATGCAAATCATAAAAACAGAGGCATGACAATGATAAATCTCAAACCTATTATTGCAGTTTGAATGCACTGACGCACCCTCCATGAACCTGAGGTTTGCATGAAGAACATTCTGAAGAATTAAAGTGATAACGATGACTAAAAGTTGAATGTTTTTAAGTTAGTTACTGAATATTTATGGTGCAATCTGGTAATGCAAAAAAAGCAACTAGTGTGAAGCTGTAAACGTAGATCTTCTAATCATGTTGTTTACTCATTACGACTACCCGTAATCTATGCAACATCCCTGTCCTATGTATGTCCACGTGTTTATTTAGATGCTGTAGTCATGACAGGTTTGTGATCTAATGGCAACTAGTAATGCAACAGTAATTCACCTCACAACAGGTTTATGTAATGTCTACTCCCAGAAATGAAAAGTTGAAATATATCATTAAATGTTTGTAACTATATCATGACATACATCGAAACGGAAAAACAAAAATAGATGCACAGATATGTTAAATAACTACGCAAGCTGTTTGCTTGTAAGTGGTGACTTCTGTACCAATGTGACATTCAGCAGCAATCAGACTCTTTGTTTTTCTCTTAAATCACGCACAGATAAAATGCTTAGGAATAACCTAGACTGAGCACCCAGATTTCACATTAGACGTTGCCCAGTGGCCCATTCATAATCCAATTTTTTTTTTTTTAATTATTGCTTTTGAGTATTAATTTCAACACCAATTTTATATCAAATGATTTAATGCCTTCAGCCCAGAGGCCCTCGCACTGAGACAGCACTCCCCCAAGAGGTTTTATGAGACGCTTTGAGATGTAAATGCTCCTTTGCCACCATCACACTCACCATTTTTGATGAGGTGACTGTTTAGTGTAAGTAGCAGTAAATCAGGCCACAAAAGGCGTGTTCAGTTTACTTCCAAATGATCCAAAAGCTGGAAAATGGTCACTGAGAGATTCGCCCTTATGACAGTGGAAATGAGCCATCACTAGAGCTAGAGCATCACAGCATTCAGCAGGTAGACTTAAATGGGGAGATGGTGGCATTCACATGAACGCAAAGGGTAAAAAAAAACAAAAACAAACATGCAATTTTATCCAACATTGACTGAAACGATTTAAATTGTCCATTTAGGACTGAAGGTAGAAACATGTAGGTGGTGTTGCTGCTATCTCTGTAAAAGGTTTTGTGTAGAAAGTACAGAAATGTCCTTGTTACTTTCACAGTACTGATCAATACACATTAACGAATGTATTTTTGGGAGTGTGAATCTGGATGCTACTTTGGAATAAACTAAAGTTGTGGGGTTGTGATGTAACCTTGCAGCATTATAGGCTGCAGGTAAACGGCAAATACATTTTCTTTGCTTTCAATAAAACATTTTCCCTTTTTAAATATTCCTCATGATAACTGTTTAGACTTCTATATATATATATCTATATATATATATCTATAGATATATATCTATAGATATATATATACGTAAATGCATTTCAGGTGAGAAAATGAAGGTTTCCGTCTTTGAGGATTTGATGTTGTGACAACATGTTGGGAGTCAGCGGAGATGGAATGTCTGATGTTGTGCCCCGGACTCTTGTCTTATCATAGATTGCGCTGCACCTGCTCAAAGCCTTGTAACACTGTAAAGTGTAGGTTGACCATTCTGTAACATTTCCAACAACAATTTGAAGTGATTCTGCACAAAACCACACTGCACTGCTGGGCTGAACAATTAAAAACCTCTACACAGATATTCCATCTCCTGTCCTAGTCTGCTTTGTGAGGTTTATCTAGATCCCTGTGGGATTTCTCCAGATAATGAGGTTTCTAAACAAACTGATGAGAAAGAGCGAGATGCACTTCTTTTCCATACGCATACTTATATTTAAAAAGAGTGAGGTAGATATATATGCTAAGTTTATAAGTCCCCCAGTCACGACACCAAAGAAAATACATACAAAAAAAAATCCAACTTTATCTTATTTAACTGAATCACAGGGCATTTATACAGTGATTTAAACTCATATCACAAAAAGAAAATAAAAAAAATAAATAACACTCCTACAGGAAAAAAACAAAAAACAAAGAAAAAATTCAAAGAAAGGAAAAATAATAATCACCAGGCAACATTTCCAAAAGATGAGGCGAAATCCTTCAAAACACTACTCAGGACTCCATATTAAGACCTTTTCCATCCATCGACATGTGTTCCAGGGGACTTTAACCCATCCTTTATTTGGTTTTCAGAAGCAGTGATTATGAAGAACGTTGAAGAAGTAACATTAGTGTGGTGTTGTACGGAGCTGAACTAATATTTATTTATTTACTTATTTTTTAAATCAGATTTTGAATGCTTGAGAGGCAAACAAGACAACCCAATTAGGCCTACTGTGTCAAGAAGAGGCAGGAAATGGATGAGTTAAAATACCAGAGCTGGTATAAAGTAAATATCTTGTACACTAAAACTAATCCTGATTTAGGGATTACAGGTATAGTATGTTGTAGAGGTCAGCAAGGGGCCAGAGGCAAGGAGAGAGAGGGCACTACTAGACTGAAACAAAACATAATGGGGGGGAGGTACAATCGGAGACAAGTAGAGGACGATCATGAGAATGTGTGGAGAAAGCAAAGCCTTTACTTTGACCTGAGATTGAGTCGCACCTAGAGGGCAACGCTAGGCGCAGTGCGAGACAAGTACAAAAAGGGTGCAGAAAGTACACACTCACACATCGAGCTAAGGTGTCCATTCCAAATAATAATAATAATAATAATAATAATATAGACATCCACAAAACAAATACAGGAGGAAATATGTCATAAAAATAAAAGGCAATGAGCAAAATATAGTGTTACAGAAAACCTTGTGGGGCAACAGAAAAGAAATGTTTTTATGTCTAAATCATCTCATTTTTTGTTGTTTTTTTTGTTTGTTTTTTAAACAGAGGTCGAAGATATTAGAAACTGACTTTAGTGGAGACCATAAAATACCAAACCTGAAGGATTTCTTTATATATAACATCCAAAAAGAGAAAAAGAATAAAATAGCAGCTTTGTTCTGTACAGACATAGAGGCAAACATTTTGAACCGTAAAAAGGTTTTAAAAAAGTGACAAAACCAATGATGTGTATAAAAACGATCCTGCTGTCTAAAATACAACTGTAAGACCTTTTATATGTGTTTGAAATGTAGAGAAACTAATGACTATTCCAAAAGAGACCTGATGGATTTAAAAGTTGTCTCTAGGCGGCTGAAATCCAAGCCAATGCCTTCTTGTTTTCTGTCTCAGGTCTGCGACTCTCGTTTGTTTCTTGTGGTGCATTTGGTGCCATTTTATTTGAACAGCAGTATCAGTCAACAATGTTCACCCCCCACATGAAATGCACACTTCAAAAAATGTCATAGGGTCTGAATCAATGAAATCGGAGGCAGAGTTGTATCCCTTGATCGTGAAGTTCAGTGATTTGCAGTGTGAGACGGATACTTGGTCTTTTATTACAACAAAGACAGTCTAAGGCTGTGATTCAGAGTTGGCTGACACAAGTCACGTGTGTCCTTCCCGCAGATGTTCATAAGACGGACGTGATGAAGTGGGACGTTTTTAGTTAGATCTGAATGGACTTTGGTGGTGCAACAGAAGGTTTTGGCAACAGCATGCTAACTTTTCAAATGTTATTATTTGGAAACCATAGGAATGAGTGATTCTTTTTTGCTAAGCTGTCAATTATTTTCTTAATTAATAGATCAACTGTTTGATATGTGAAATGTCATTGTCAAAAACCCAAACATATCCAGTTTACTATCACATATGACAAAAAGTTGCAAAGCCTCACTTGTGATGTCTTCAATGTCTTCAACCGATTACCAAATTAGTTGCAGATTTTCTGTCGACTGAATAATTATTTCAACATCATGAAATATAATGACATTTGAAAGTAGTTATTTTTAATAAACCCCTGTTTGGATTTAAGTTCAAGATTGAAAGATATGATCTGTCCCATATAGACAGCTGATCATAATTCCCGGAATAATTATGCTTTATGCCACAAATATAGATTTTAACTTTGTATATTGTATAACTAAGTATCTTGTTATCATTTAATGTTATCAACCGACTTGTGGTTACTTAACTGTCGGTTATTATCAATTATTTAAGAACCCAGTTGTAATCCTTTTAAGATAAATTCATGCTGGTGTTGTGTCAATTGATTTGAAAGAAACATTAACTTTCAATTTGAGTTTAGTTTTAGTGTTTCTTCTCAAAGTATCACACGGCTTGCTAGATTTATTCCACCCCCAAAGCAGACGCTGCATATTCTGAGAAAGCTTTGACTGCAGGTGTGAATGTGGCCCATCTCAACAGTAACACTGTATTCTGTAATGTTATAACCCCCCACACACAACGGGAGCCCAGACAGACTTGTCTCAACTCTGAATCACAGCCTTAAACAAGAAGGGAGACCTGTGTGAAACTGAAGAAACGGCTTGATTTGGCAATAGTTTGGCAGATACACAATAGGCCCTCCTCTTCCATTTTGTCCCGCTCCTGACGGGACCTACACCCATAGAAATATCAACAGGAAAATTAAACAATGATAACAGGCATCCTCACTTGGCATGAGCAAGTCCGCTCATGCCTACAAAGTCATTTTGATGGAAAGTCATTTAGAAATGGAGCTATGCCATATTATAGAGAGAATCACGTGTTTGTATAAATACACATATATCCACAACATCCTCTCTGAAATCATCAGGAAAAAAGTGCTCTTCTGTTGGATTTGCTGGCAGATATGCTAAAAAATGATTTTCTTTAAGTTCATGTCTAAATCTGTAAATCAGGATACATGCCTGTGTTGTTTTCCTTCTTGAAGGACTTGGGTAACAAAGAATTTCAGGCCGCACAGGAAGGAGTTCCCCAGTGTCGAGTGTGAACCACCAAACTCCAAATGCTTTAGCAGTCTTCTGTGCTATTTTTCGGTTTTAACAGTTTGACCTTAAAGGAGTGGAGAGATCATCTACTGGCACACAGTAGTGGAAAGTCATTTCTTACCTCATCCATCCCTCCTTAAGAGATGGAGGACAGGTCTGTGTTACCCTGTGTAAGAGAAAGAGGAGAGGGGCCGGTCTGATATCAGCAGGCCGATGACTGGGGCAGTGGTAACGCCCGTTCGTTCTTTCTGCCCCCATTCATGTGTGCATAGGGTTGCATCTCGTCAAAGTTAGGCCGCAGCACCACCACAGGCCCGTTGGCCGAAACATGTCCTGAGTGCTTGTCCAAGGCTTGGCCTGGAGACGCCGAGGCAACCGGGCCCGGGGAGGAGGGAGACACAGGCCCTAGTAATGGAGTACTCGGGCCTTGCATGGGGGATAACTGCTGGGTAGAAGGAGGCGGCGTGCCTGCTGCACACCCCGACAAGGGGGTGGTGGTAGCAGCAGCGGGCTGCCGGGTGGATGCAGGGTCCAATGGAATGTTCTCCATGTTTTCTACCTCCATGTCCAGCTCCTCTGTGTCCGGCGGCTTGTTCTCCTCACTGTAGAAGAAGCTCATTTCCCTGAAGGGAGGATCCAGTTCATCTTTGATGCTGCTGATGATCTCCAGGAAGGACGGACGCATCTTGGGGTTATACTGCCAGCACATCCTCATCAGCTCAAACCTGCGAGTGAAATACAAAAGACAAAAGGGTTAGGAATGTACAGCAGATTCTTCATTTTGATTGCAGCAACCAACAGCTCCTTCAATGTACACATGGGCATGTGAGGATTGTGTTAAAACAGACTTGAAAATAATGTGAACTTATCCTTTAAAACTTTAGGGCGGGAAGACTTCACTACACTCACCAGCAGGTGGCAGGAGACACCTGCTATATTGAGCTTGAAAATAACTATGTAGACACATTTATTACAGTATTTATTACATTAGTATATAGTACTGTAAAATAGACCCATATAGTGCTACTCACTGGATTACTACTGTTAACCACAGTCAATGTCTGACAGATGCTTTGATTCACTTTCCTGTTGACAGGTTGGAAATCCTTTCTGTGCCTTTCAGACAATCCACATAAACAGACTCAGCCTTTAGGTTTCATATTTTGTTTAATAATCCTATGTTAGTGGGTGTGAATATGTATATACCTTTAGCCTCATGGCAACAGCTCATACAGACTTAAAGATTGTTTGAAATCACTGACAAATGCCTGCCCTTTACCCTTGGACTTGCTGATTCACTTCATACAGGTTTGTTGTTGATTGGTTCGCTCATTGACACATGCTAACTAACACTTAATACTGTCCAGTCAAATGCTTCATCAGTACATATCAGGTCAATTCAAAAACCTCTTTAAAGGGCAGTTCAAATGAGACATTTAACATTTGGACACGTTTTATCTTTTGCTGCATTTGAACACACAGTGAGATCAGTAATGCAGCATGTACTCAGCAGCCCAGTAAATCATACGTAAGGTTACTGTGCCAGGCCAGCAGCCGAGCATTGGGAATGTCAAAACAACATCATAAAAGGGAGGATTATTACAGTTTTGTGTGGTGCTACACCACACGCCACAACTTCAGGCTAAGAATACTCTCCAAAGGCCTGCTGACAAACACCTCAGTCATCTTTCCTCCACTCTTGCTGCTCCCTCTCTCTTGTTTTCGTTCTCTCTCCCCAGTGGTCTCTTTGCAGCCTACAACAGCCTCTGCAGCTGGGTGCCAGCTCCTCTCTACACAGAGGAATTATGGGTCGAGCTTTCCAAAGCACGCGCCTGCTTCATTATCTGGGAGGGGGGGGGGGTCGGCTCTGGCTTGTTTTTCAGAAGCGCAGTAAGTGTCTTAAAGTTGACGTTCAGATGTCCAAACCCATGCGGCAGGACCTCCACATGAAAAGACGCGTAATGCTTGGGAGCCGGGCCGACGAACCAGACCAACCTGTCTGCATAGCCCTAACCCACTGAAGCTTTTACCCCACCATCTGTTGCTGCTCGTGAGGCTTGTTGATGCAAATTTTGAAAACAAACCCTGCAGTAAATCTAGACTTCCTGTCAGCATACTGCCAATCATGGCAAACACAAACACATGCTATTGCCATTAAGCTAAATTGACTTAACATAACATTATGACCACTGACAGGTGACGTGAAGAGCATCGATTATCTCATTACAATGGCACCTGTCAGCGGGGGGTATGTTAGGCAGCAAGTGAACATTTTGTCCTCCAAGTTGATGGGTTGAAGCAGGAAAAATGGGCAAGGGGAAGGATGTGAGTGACTTTGTCAAGGGCCAAAATTTTACGTCAGCAACAACATGTAACAGATGTGCCGTATATGTGCTGTATAAGAAAACAACTTGTCTCATTCTTCTGCTGCAAAGAGCTCCTCAAGGCCAAACAGCAACTTCTGTTTCACTGCATCTTTTCCACTTGTGTTTGTTTACCTGTTTGTGCACATTTGGTACAGTCAATTGCATTTTAACAACCCAGCTGAGCTGTATGAAAGCCTTCCCGGCTGAGCTTTAACTTGTAAGCAACCTTTGCATGATCAAGGTGTTCAGATTAGCATGATATCGTTTGTACGTCTGTATCAGTATCTTCCTGTAAATGTCTTTTAATAGAGTACGAGCTAAACTGGAGTCACATCCCTTGTACGTGTCATCATACTTGGTCAATAAAGCCGATTCTGAACTTTTGTGAGTGTTACAAGCAAATTCTAGGATGATTAACACCATCAGGCAATGCAGTCAGGCTTTTATAAAAACATTTAAAATAATAATCTGCCCTAGTCTAGACACAGCTAAAATTTCACCAGACTTAGAGATGGACAGAAAGACCTTGAAACTCTCAGAAACAGACACTTTCAGTCCAAGTGTGAGTGTAAAGCAGTCTCCAAACATCTATGGTAAATGTTTAATGAACCTGAACAGGAATGTCTTGCAACAGAACTGCAAAAGTCCACACATGCAACGTCCTCAATGTGGTGAAACCTTGATAGCACGGTAAGTGATACTGCACATTCCACATTAAATCAGGAGGTTTAATATGATCTGCGCTTCATGCTCGTCCAGCCCTGTGAGGGAGAATGTACTTTTGTCAATGGGGAAACTCGAAACAGAAACATGGGAAATCCAATCAGTGACCCACAGCTACCTGACCATGGGAAAGACAGTACAAGGCAGAGAAAGTCATCCCTCCCTCTGTCTGTTATCCGGCCCACTTTCTCTTCTTGTATCTTTCTATTCAGTCTTTGTATGGACTTCTAGCTTCACTACAAATCTCCATTAAATCACTACAGGAGAGACGACCAGCGGCAGCAGACTGACTTCGCTGTGTGTTGCTCAAAGACCAGGAGGTTAAACCCCCACCTGACCACCACCTCTGTAACACAATCCACACACTCCTGTAATCAGGACAAAACAGTCAGGCTGCCATAGAAACCAGAGGTTTGTGTCTGCACAACACTCGGCCCTCTTTTCTTTTTCTTTTTTTTTTCTACACGCACTCTCTTTCTAAGGTGAGGCCAGCCGTGGAGAGTGGGAGGGGAGAGAGCAGAATGCCTTCTTATTGAGGTCAGAGAGGGAGAGGACAAATGCATATATCCAGCGCTGCATGCTGACAAGCAGGCTGTGTTGTGTTGTCTCTAACAGACAGGGTGATTCATTAATGAATTATAAATTAATTCTTTCTCTGTCTCTCTGTCTCCCTTTGTTGACGGACAGACACCATCGCCCGCCTCATGCCCGTTCTCGGCGGCAGGAATGAGGGGCATCTTTCACACACGGTTCGTGGCATCCCTTCTATGGGCCGACACTGACGGGTGAGGAGGCGTCTCGCTGCCAGCTGACCACCGTCCATGTCGTCAACGGACCACATTTAACCTGTGACGTTAATGCCAGGCCTCATCTTGGCTCTACCTTAGTATACACACCACATGATATCCTACACACTTAAAACCACAACTTAAAATAGATGCTGGGCAAAATATTATCAGGACAGAAAGCGTGTGAGGTGGTGGCAGTAGAGGATAAAATAATACATCCTTCAAGGCTATTGATATTGATGATATTACACAGTTATTGATCACAGACACAAGGAGACTTACAGCATGTCAGGGCAGTTGTCAGGTTTGTCCAAGAGTCCTCCCTCCATGACAAAGCGCAGCACTTGTTCATTGGACATGCCCTGGTAAGGCTGTTCTGCTAAGGTGGCGATCTCCCACAGCACGACACCAAATGACCTGCGATAAGAAATGACACACAATTTTATCAGGTCACCAAGAACAGCAGGTTTGACTTTTTATGACTGAATGAATACATCTAGTGTTTGTCCTAGAATGTGTCTATTACAACTAATTTATTGCAGACAAGGTCTTATTGACATGTGCGTGGGATCAAAAACCTTTGACTGTAAAGACAGCAAACAATCATGCACAATGTCGCTCATTTATATTCACTTTATTAAGGTCCTCCGGCCTTCATCAGGTAAAATCCGCTGAATTCCTTGTACCTGATGAAGGACTGTGGGCCAGAACATCATTTATGAAGTGAAGCACAACTGGTCGACTGTGTGCAGAATTCTGTGGTTTCTTCACTTGCCATCTTGTACAGTATACCTTCCATTAATGCTAACCGTCTTTCAAAACATGCTGTAGTATCTTCATCTCTTGAATTGTGTTTTTCACACCTTTCAGACAGCCAGTGGTTTATTTTTTCTTCACTAAAAATCTGCTTACTTGCTTGAGTTAGGTAATCCATTACAGTGAATGTAATTGCCACACAGCTTAGTATTATGCAACTTTTAAGTGGAGACTGGATTTGCAGCCTATACATGATTTGCAATCAATTATCTAATTAAAAACAAGCAGCATGTATTTGATGAGGCAAGCAAAAAACACTGGTATGGTCCTTTAAAGCTGCACTAATCAATATTTTTGCATTAAAAATGGGTCAAATGACTGTGTATTGTGACGCTTGCAGCAACAAACCCCGAGAGAATTATCACCTGACTCTGCAGCTCCCAACTTTGCAGGGTGATATTATGTCAGTGTTGTGTTTACAGCTTGCTCAGATGCCCCAAAGTGGCCAAAAAAATCTATTTATTCAGCTTTAAGATGCATTTCATGTAAACAGTATCCTAAGCTTGTGTTTAATTAAAATTGATTATTAAAATGTATGTGCAAGATTTTGTGGATTTCTGCTCATAAATGGCCAAAACTGATTAATCCTGCTCTAAATACTGCAACTTTAACTTCCTATATTATCTAGAGCAGGGGTTCCCAAACATTTTCAGCTCAAGACTCAAAAGAGAGATCTGTGAATTGTGACCATCGTGAATTGCCATAACATCCACATTTGTGAACTGCAGATAAAGTACACAACAAACCACGAATGCCCTGAATGAGACAGAGAGGATATTCTCATTAAAACTCACCACTCTCGCCTGTCACCACCACATTAGTCATATACACACATAAACGCCGTGGCCCCCTTTAGGTCGCGACCCTGAGTTTGGGAAAGACCGATTTTGCATATGAGTAAACTGTTGGCTAAAATGTAATGTTCAGAGCAAGAGTAACCTGACAACAACAATTACTGAACAGAGGATGTTCAGCAGATACTTCTCCTTATGTAATCTTCAACATGTTGAACCTAAAACCTGGGAGCCTAAGTATTAAGAAGTAAGTGAGCTGTGTGTCAGTGTACCAATCAGGGAATCACAAGGATTTCACTACTGCAGAACAAACCTCAATATAAAGTACTTACAGTAAATGTCACCTCCGTTTAACCTAAAACTACCTTGCACTGAGATAACTATGTAACTATTCATGAAGATTCTTAACTTGACTAACATAGACCACAGTATTTGTTCACTCTTGCTAGTAATATTTTCACCATTGGCACGAGTCTATAAAAGCAGCCTTATTACAACACTGCATATAACTGGCTGAAACAGCCCTGTGCACACAGACACATTCGCACAGCTTTTCTTGATCAACAAAATAAAATAAAAAAGTCACCTACTTGTGGATTCCTACTGGAGCCCAGAATGGGTTTGTCTTACACTAAACCTCATCTGTACAACATCAAAGAGGAAGATATCGTACACAAATGTGGAGGTGGGTTTGTGCTGGCACTGCAACCTATCATTTGAGAACATCTGGAGCAGTTTAAGCCCACTCTTAGGGACTGACTCATGGGACATCTTGAGTTGGGAAACAAAAACTTGCAAGGGAGCTTACTAAGGAGCTAGTAAACACTTGTATTCCTCTACAACAATATCGCTCCAGATAGAAAAATGTAGCAGAACTATGAGATGAGATTTCACTGCAAGCTGGAATAAAAAGAAAATAAGCTGTCAGTTAAAAAAAGATGCATCTTGTTCTATACCCTTCTGTTCCGGAGAGAGGAATTTCCAGAGAGCTAGCTGGAAACCAAATGATTTTGATGGTTTTGGAAGCACTAGCTGCCATACATAGAGGGCAGGAAATGCATGTTCACACTCTTAAGTAAACAATGTTGTTAAGAATATGGGCTGTGACGTGATCTATATGTTTTTATGGTTTTGACTCCACAGCATGAACTGCTTTGGCGTATCCACACACACACCAATATATAGACATTCCTGGAATACTTTGCGAGCCCCCTGGATTAGGGCAGGTTTACACATGTTTAATGCAAGCTTGTGAGTGTGTATAAGAGGAGTGATGTGTTCTCATACCAGACATCAGACATTGTAGTGAACACGCCATCTTTCAGCGACTCTGGAGACATCCAGCGGACAGGCAGCAGGCCTTTCCCTCCTTTTCGGTAGTAATCTGTCTCATAAATATCTCTGGTCATGCCAAAATCTGAAGAGAAAAATGAAAACAGAGGTTGGGCTAGCCACTAAATATCACTCATTCTGTGTGGGAGAAGAAGCTCCTGAGTGCTCATCAATTCCCTCACCTCCTCCCTCCCGCTGTCCATCTACATTAACACCCCAGTGCCTCAGGCGCTCACTGAAATCCAAACACTTATTTTCGGGGGCCGGTAGAGTGGGTTCAGCATTGAGCAACCAGGGGAGGCTGAGGACATCGTATTAACTTGACTTACCTCCAATCTTCACAGTGAAGTCCTCAGCTACCATGCAGTTCCTGGCAGCCAGATCTCTGTGGACAAATTTGTTGGCATTTAGGTATGACATGCCGTCGGCGATTTCCCCTGCCATCTGGATCATCTTTTTGAGCGGGGGCAGGACCTGGCTGGTGGAGTTCTGTGGCAGAGTGAGAGGCGAGTGGGTAAAGAGCATGAAAAAACACTGTTCACTCATCCTTTTCTGCCCTCCACAACACTTTTACAGCTCAGCGTTACAAAGGGAGGGATGGATGCGGTGTGTGTATGTGTGTGCGTGTGTGTAGAAATGTGCACATGGGTGTTGGAGAAAGACAGAAAAAAAAGGGGAATGGGACGTTTGTACGTGTTCACACATTAGAGTGTATGTGTATGACAATTCACACCATCACCTATTTCTGTAAGAGACAGACAGCATCTGATATAGAGCTGAAGTGTGTGTGTGTGTGTGTGTGTGTGTGTGTGTGAGAGAGGGAGAGGAAAAGCTGCTTACTTCTTTTCGCAGAGAGCGCAGGTGGCTCTTGAGATCTCCACGGGTCATCAGCTCCATTATCACCAAGGTTGGCTGTCCCTGAGAGACCACGCCCAGCAGCCGCACCTACACCAATCACAATGCAGCAGAGGTCAGGTGGGATGAGTCAAAAGCTGTGTTCAAACCAGTCATTAAATCTAAGCAGGTTTTGAGTAGGTAGTGTGTTTGTACAGGAAAAGTCACGAGGTAGCAGTAAGCACACTAAAGAACCGTTCATTTTTGAGTGTGCTGTTGATGGATCCAAATCTCCCACAATGCAATGCGCAAAGGAAATGTAGCTACTAGCTGCTACTCACAGCTGGAAAGAGATTTAAGACTAATACAGATGGTGGTGAAAGAGCTCCAAGAACATCTCAGAAAACAAAAACACTATTACATCTTTGGAAAAACGTTCCTCTCTGTGAAGTTTAACTGGTGTCTGATGGCACATGTCTTGTATCACTTCCTGTTAGTATAACATGAGAATAATATGATTTCTTGTATACTAACTGCAAAAACAACAAAGTACAAAGATTATAATAAAGCATAATGTATTTAATTATTAATAAGGTAGGTAGCACTCCAGGTTACAAGAACTGTTCGCATTTCACATATTTATATTAGAAAAAACTGTTTCTCTTTAACTTGCTTTGAAGATTGTAAAATATAAATTTCCTTTAAATGATTCAAATGTAATTTAATAATTGAGTGTTTGGCTTTTTAGCAGCCAGACTTGATAAAAATGTTGCAACAGCCACTTTCCAAAGGGAAAATCTTTAACACATGCGATTAACGTAGTTAATGAGGCTGTGATCACGCTGATGAGAGAATGTACACAGACTGCCGGAGGCTGAGCCCTGCCTCAGGCTGCCTGAGCAAAGATAACCACAGTGTGTTCAGCGCTCGTGACCTGCAGACACCCTTGACTCTGCATCTATGCAGATTAATTAGGAAATAATGATAATCGAGAGCATCGTCTTGCAACTGGGTTCAACGTAACAATTTGTTGGTTTATTTTTAGCCATATTATGATGAGTTTATGTGCATTTATTTCAGGCTTTTCAGGTGCCCGCTGCTAAACCATTTTAGGCCGTGTCCCTCTTACCACGTGGTGACAGTTGAACTCCTTCATGACAGAGGCTTCGTTCAAAAACTCAATGCGCTCCCTCATGCTGGCCGACTCATTGACCGTCTTGATGGCCACTCGTGTCTCCGGTTCGTCCTTGACCACTCCCTTGGCGATGCCTTCGTACACCATGCCGAAGGAGCCCTGGCCCAGCTCCTTGTGCATCGTGATCTTCTCCCTGGCCACCTCCCACTCATCCGGGACGTACACTGGCACGACACAACAGACAGCAGGTCAACACCACATACACAACCCCGAAATATAAAACGGTGAAGAAAATGAGAAGCTATTCAATCTTCTTACTCTCAGCAGCACTGAAGTACTCTGGGTTGACAGATGCATAAAGGACTCCATTCCCCAATCTGTCGCTATTCCTGTTGACACAAAGACAGCTGAGTTAGTCAGCAGGCAGCTCTGGTTGTGGACGGGATGTGTGATTCTCTGTGAGAAGTCTACTCTTTACCACAGGGGAAATGTTAATGAAAACAACACCTATTAACTCTAATTAACGTTACACTGGTCATTAAGTTTCATGAGCATAGCGAGGTAGAACAACATTGTCAAGAGACTTTGTCTGGCAGTGTGGAAAGCATGTTCATAAAGATACTCGCCTCTTTTTGTTCACAAAGAAGAGAATCGTGGTGAGGCTGGCAATGAAAAGTGTCACTATTATGGGAATTATGATGACCAAGTAGAATGTAACGCCATCGTCTCCTGTCAGACAGAACAGACAAATAAAAGCCATCAGCGCCGACGAAAGTTTAATTTCTTAAATACTTTATATTAGTTTAAGTTTGTCAATACGCTGTGTTTAATGTATCTGATTACGTTTGGGTGGAGGCACATAGAAGGACACGATCTCTGTCCAGGAGCCGTTCCCTGCTAGTGAAGTGGCACGCACACGAGCAGAGTAGTTCCCTGAGCCGAGGTTGATCAGCCGAGCTCCTCTGTGCTCGCGGTAATGCTGCCGTGACACACACTCATGTTTCTCAGGCTGAAAGGAAACAAACACACTGTGGTTACTGTTAGAAAGACAGCGACCAGTCAAGGTCAGCAGAGGTAAGGAGTGGAAAACTGAGCATTGTATGTTCTGTTTTTCAAAAAATTTAATGTTTAAGCCAGTATAGGGATTGTCCAGCTCTATCACGTTTAAAGTCCCGCTCCACATGTGTTTTGCTTATTGTTACATCACTTGGATGTTTGAGCACAACTGTGTCGAATGATGTATGTGCAGAGTTTGACACTAGAAGGCTGCTTTCACATCCACCTGCGAGGGAGGGAAAGTTTCTTTGTGCTCATCTTAAGAGCTTTAACATCTTTTGTCTAACAGACAAACTTTTTAAATTAACTATAAGTATATAGTAGACGTAATTTTAAGGACACAAACTAATATCACAACCAGTATTCATCATTTTGTAAGTATTTTGATATGTCTTAAATTATACCAAACCTGGCTCACCTCAGACCCCAGGCGGAACTTGATCTCATACATCAGGATGAGTCCGTTGGGCCCGCTGGGCTCTGGCCAATGCAGCATCACGCAACCCTCTACCTTGTCACTTCTCTCATAGATCACCTTTCCAGGGATGTCATCTGCTTTGACTGGGAAACATACACGCACATTATTATTATTATCATTATAAAAAGAACATGTCCATAATGTGCTGTGAGAGAAGGTGTTGCAGGATACTGTGCCACACGTCCATCATAGATTGTATCCAGATCCATTTCTAACCTGCAGGTTTGGTCCTGGAGAAGGCGAAGGCCCCAGCGCTGCAGCGCCGCACCTCCTCGTTGCAGGCATGGATGTCAATACGGTAGACGGTGAAGGGCTGCAGGTTGGGGATCTCTAAGTATTCTGCTGCACTCTTGTCCTCTGAGAAGGGGTATTCCTTGATAGGAGGAATGCCATCTGTATTGTTATCCCCTGGGCCAAGCGTGGTATTCCCACTACCAACACCCTCATGCAACAGTGTGTTGTTAGCCACACCAAAAACATCTCGGCGTCGACGATCTGGAGGTCTGAAATACAAAGGGACAAACAGATGCAACAGCTGTAAGAATGTTGATTTAAGGATAGTGAGCACTGTTATGACATAAGATTACAAATAGGTGGCCTGGAAATTCTATTGTGACACGTAATTGTAGGTTTATAACTCCAAAAAGCATTTTATACAAAGCTAAAGCATCTCGCTTAACCGAGTGGTGTGTCTGTGCGCCATGTGTCCAGATGCTGCATACTACTCCCTGTGGAGCTGTGTGGAAGGATGAGGTCAGTCAGATCACAGTGAGGTGGACAGACAGAGAAAGACAGACATAGAGACATTGCATAGAGAGATTTTTCCACAGTAAAAAAACCCCATTCTGTCCAACATTTCCCAATCGACCGTGAAAACATCTAACAGGGAAGATATTTGTGACACCAACATTCTGAACCCTGTTCAATCATAATGACCAATTTTCAGCAGCCAAGCTGAGAGCAATGCAGTGAATGGACACGTGGTCTCACAGTCCAGGACCCGCCTGGAGCTGGACTTCGTCATTACTGAGGTCAAGCAGGCAGTGACAGCTGTGACTGTAGCAGCTGCAGAGGCACAACAGGGCACAGTGCAACTTGCCTACAGTTACCTTTCACAGTTACCTGTGAAACCCACAGTACAGGGTAGTTGGCTAAGACAGACAGACAGACAGACAGACAGACAGACAAAGAGTCTTGGCTCTGACTGAGTTGGAAAATTAAAGCTGTATTGACAACAGGTGATATACAGAATGTGGAGCCTTAACAGAGCAACGTAAGAAATGCTTAGGGATAGTTTGGAATTGTAATGGAGAGAGCATGAATAAGTGGTTCAGACATGAGTCTAACTGTATACTATTGATTGATCTGCCCATTTTGTCCTGAATTAATCGATTCATCGTTTAGTCTATAAAATGTGAATAATGCACACCACAATTCCCTAAAGCCCAAGGTGACCCCTAAACATAGCTTGTTTTGTCTGACAAAACCCAAAGATATTCAATTCAAACATCAAACAAGACAAAAGCAAGTCCTCACATTTAAGAAGATGGAACCTGAGGATTTGGGGCATTTTTGCTAAAAAATTACTTCAAGTGATAAAATCGATGATCAAAATAGCTGCTGATTAATCTCCTGCTGATCCACCGATCGTTTCAACTCTACTGGGAGTAATAAACTGCTACATTGAGAGACCTAACTAAGCAAAGCTACAGTCAAGCATCTTTTGTGTCTGAGCAGACCTACACCTACGGGAGGAGTGTACAGACACAGATAGATCCGTGGGAAAGACCAGTCGCACTGATATGCCAGCATTCCTGTCTTGACAGTTATAACTGGTGCGACACAATTCAAAGTCCAGCACTCAAAAACGGCTACTGTTAATACTGAAAATACATAAAAAAATATATCTGATTGGTAAATCTTGAGCCATCCTGTATAAAAAAGCAAATAGAGCATTCGAGAGAGAGAGAGATGGACACACCCCACTGAGAGGCCAGATGACAGAAAGCTTGAGGGATCTAATATCTGTATGTGCAATGAGAGTGTTAAGCAGGGCAGTCCTGACACTATGAGAAGGCTCCTCAGCTGACTGAAGCGTGACCTTATAACTAGCGTACTACAGATAGTGTCCTGACCTTGCCTGCTAAAAAAAAAAATCTATCTTTACGGAATGGACTCTAGAGAGGAAAGCCGTGACTACACATTTAGCATGTGGTGAGGAGGGCACATTGCTAGCAACTTGGCCTTAACAGCAGCTACACGTATGGCAGGCTCACAAAGAAGAGGTAACTTCCAGGCCATCCTCATCAATTCATCTTGGATGTAAACTCATCATGAGTTTCAACAGCGGGGGATTGCTGGGATTACAGTAAATAAATGCTCCAGTTAGTTGATAACAGGTTTTGGATCGTACAACAAGGTCTCCTAAACAGACACTGGCAGCCGTCCTCTTTGTGCAGCCACACTCCTCTCCTCCAGTAAATCAGTCTGCTTTCCGTACAGTACTTTGTGTTTCTCTTCTGTCGCTGATAGGGCTCTTCCCTCATTCATTTAAATTCCAGATGGATTCACTGTACATTTACTGGCAGCTGTCTCACTCCAGAAAAAAACAAAACAAAAAAACCCACAAGTGCCGGACAAAGAGAGCGTGCAAGGGGAGGAGGAGAGTGGAGTGGGACAGAATGGAAAACATTTCCTCTTCTTTCAGTTTCTATTTTCACCCACCCTCTTTCCCCTCACCCTGGGTCTAAACCCTGAACTTTTGAGAAAACCTCCCCGATTTTCGAGGCCTTTCCCTGGAGTGGTTTGTAATAATGCTGGCTTTGTTACAGTGGAGTGTCTGTGTATACGCAGGCTGAGCCCGGGACCTGCCATCCGCCTGTTTCCTTGACAGCTATACTGTAACAAATCAACACAGCCAGACTGAGAAGGAAGGGGGGGATATGAGTTCAATTACAAAAGAAAGCTATGTTTTTTATTCTTCCTAAGACCATCCAATACCACAAGGGCATTGCAACAGAAAAGGGAAGGGCACCGTTACGCTGTGTGAATGAATGAACTTTGGCGATTCAGAGGCAGTGTTTAAAGCTATGGATTTATAAGGATTTATAATGGATTTATACCTGCTGAGTGTTCTTAGTGAGACGCAACACGTATATCAAAGGTCTCCATACTTTAAAGTGATGGATGTCGGAGATGAATGATGTTACGGCACCAGTTCACAAATGCATAGATTGTGTGTGAGTGTCTATATGAGCATAAAAACGTGTGGGAGAAGAACGGAGTGGGAGTCTTTGAAACAGTGAAACATCCTTAGCCACGAGCAAGTTAAATGATAACACATCACAGATGTCAGTTCCTATTGTGCAGAAGAAAAGCCTAAGCAGCTACGAGTGTGCTGCCGAACCAGGCCCTTCAGACTCCTTAATCACATCTCTCTCCTGGGTTTGTTTGTGTTGCCTAAATTGCTGCCTGCTAGGTCCTTCGTCCCCCGTGCCACCGTTGCCACAGCAACAGAAAGCCGCAAGAGCGCTAAGAAGGCTTTGGATCGTACACAGCATGTGTCCTCATCTGCAACACCCGACAAAAAGGGCTGAGCCCAGCGGGCCAGCTCAGCCCCCATCAGGTCCATCTACGCCCTCATGCTCAGATCCTGTCAGCTCCACAGAGGAGCCATTACACCCGGGCCGCCACCTCATTCCTCATTTTGACCGATCAGGGAAAACAGGTTCAGCCCTTTGATGGCCAACTCCACAGGCACAGAGCGGGAGCTTTACACCGTTTAAGGAGATCACAGTGAGGCTGATTTTAAATCTCCACTCCATCTGTGGCTTACTATACCTCGGCAGAAAGATGGAATTGTGAAGGAAGTTCTCGAAAACTTTGAAGAACACGCGGTCATCCTTCTCCCGGTCCTTCTCCTCGGGTGTCTTCTGGCAAGCACAGCATGGGCCCTTTTCTGCCCCTGCCAGATCTGACTTGGTAGGCTTGGTGTTCTCGTCCATGTCTGTGAGACCTGTGGCTGGGATACGGATCGGGATCTTCAGCTCTGTTTAAGGAGAAACCAAGAGGGTTTAGCGATGGGCAGCATTCTGCATTACCAGAGCAGCTGCTTATAATATTTTTGACACATTTCTTGCACAGTTGGGTTTCAATATTAAAAAGGAACAGCTTAACATTTTGGGAAATGCACTTAATTCCCTTTCTTGTTGAGAGTAAGATGAAAGGCTTGCTACCACTCTCATGTCTGTACATAAATATGAAGCTACAGCCAGCAGCTGGTTAGCTTAGCACTGGTGGAAACAGCTAGCCAGACTCTGTCCAAATGTAAAAACAATCCTCCTATCAGCACCACAAAGATCACAAATTAAAGTGTTATATCTTCTTTGTATCATCTGTACAAACATCAACGTGTAAACACGACATGTTTCCCACCCTGTTTCCAGTACTTTTGCCAAGCTAAGCTAACTAGCTGCCGGCTGTAGCTGCACATTAAACACACAGAGATGAGAGTGGTATCATTCTGCTCAACTAACTCTCGGCAAGAAGGCAACTACTGTAAAACGTATTTCCCCAAAACGCATTTTATTAAATGACAAGGCTCATCAGCAGGAAAGGTCAGACACTAAAAAGATGATTACTGTTGTATAATGAGTAACGCAGACCTTTGGAGCAGTAGTTATGTTGGTAGAGCTCCCTGTCCTCAGGCTGCTGCTGCCAGCGGACCAGGTAGTAGGTCAGATTGCCATTGGGAAAGACTGGAGGTAACCACTTCACCATCAGCTTGGTTGAGGAGTTGGCATATACACGGGGTTCTTTGGGTATAGATGGCACTGCAACAGGGCCAAAGTCAGGGTACGTTACATTAGAACGTTGTTCAAGTGTTCACCTGGTTATGTACAGTAATTACAGAGAAGGCTGCATTACCACCACAAGTAATTTACAAACAGATGGTCAGACTTACGCGATGGCCGTGTGCGAATGTAGATTATATCACTCTTTGCCCCAGAAATGTGTTTGTCCTCCACCTGCAGGGTAATTGCCTTCACAAAAATAGCATACTGGGTCCAGGGCTTGAGGTGTTGAAGAATGACTGTTGGGTCAGTGGTTTTATCCTGAGGGAAATCCACATCCACCATGTGCCAGCTGTTTGAGCCACAGCCATCCTGGCCGTCAAACTCTGTGATGTTCTGGAAAGGACTGGTAAAGACACAAAACATGGCTGTGCATTGACAAAAAGGACTTCACTCAAAAATGACAAAGAGAAATGAGATCTACTCGTTCCAAAATGAATTGTCGGTATGAAAGTACAACACATTGTAGGTCATGTTTGAAGATATGATTCATTGTGAAAAACATTGGTTTTGGATTATTTATAAATGTTGTGTATTTTACGTTACTTCCAACCATTTTCCAAGGCTCACCATGCAATTTTTATTTATCTACCTCCAAAGCAACCATTTGTTTTGCTTTTTCTTTAAGTTCAGTTCTGTAAGTAATTCTGACAGGTAATCAATCCCAGTTCTCAAACAATAAGCAGACATGGATGTTGTGAATTTGTTTTGCATTAGAGGAATTCTTCTACTGGTCATCTGAACTCCCTCAAAAGCAAGAAATCTATACAAGAGCCCAACATTGTCTTCTAAAAATGGCTGGCAGTAACGTGAAGTGCACACAGTTGGTATTGATTGGGGTAAAATATGCAAAACCAAATAGATATGATCATCTAAGATTTAGTTTTAGCCATAAAATAGCTCTTATTTTGAGTGGAATCCTGTGTGTTTGACGCTCTGACTTTTAAGAAACAATAAATAGTATTAAAAAAACACTTCACCCATACCCACACTGCCTCAAAGTTCACTTTATACTGTAATATGATAGTGTGTTTTTGAGAACACTGAGTTATTTGTCTTCTGATTACTCACGACTCCTTGTAGTAGACTATGAAGCTGATAAGGTCTCCATACTCCAGCGGCCGGTAGCTCTCCCATGCCAGTGTGATCGTATGGCTTGATGTGATGTTAGACTTGAACTTCAACATATGACTTTCACCTGTGGTGACAGAGACAGAGCAGGACTCTCAATGAGGCGCATATAGAAAATTATAACAAAATATCATGGCTTTTTTGTATCCCAGATTGGTTCTTTTTGCAGGATCACTAGCAAGAAAAATGTAGAACATGTGAATATACTCACAGCTGGCTCTTTCACCATTGTTACGGAAATCACCCTCCTCTGGCTTCACAGTTATGCCCGTCTTATCCCACATCGTGTGGATCTCAGACATGCAGAGTTTGGGGTTCAGACGGAAAAAGAGACGTCCAGCCCGAATAGTCAAGTTGTGCTGATTCCAGTCCCATAGATACTGCAGGTGCTGGTTGTTGATGGCGGAGAACGAATACATGCTGATAATGAAAGGAGATCAAGAGGAGGTTACACAACCATCTCAAGTAGATAAATAAAAAAATTTAAAAAGTGTTTTTATTGTACATGCACATGTTTCATTGAAGCTGAAGTTGAAAAAAAAAAAAAATAGAAATGTGATTACAAAGAGCTTTTGTTTTGCCACCTGGTGGCAGCGTTAAGCACTAACAGAGTTGGACGTCACATGAGCTCAGGTTGGTGTGTCTGTCTGACAATGAGCCTCAGTTTGTACAGAGGGGGAAATGAGACAGAAACAGTGCCGTGCCAACACTCTGAGCTCCAGCAGTCCGAGAACACCTCCAGAGCGAAGGGAATGTCTGCCATCCTCAACAGCATTCCACTGAGTGAAACTTTACCCTGGGAGAAACGACAACAAGAAGGGCGACAGGATTTCCCATGACCCCTCTGGCCATTACCAAAAAAAAACTTTCCATCATATCTAAGGCTGCTGCTGATATCACAGTAAAGGCTGGAGGACCTGAGACTTTGTAGCCACACTCACTTATCTGGCCTATCTGCATGACTTTTAAAATGATACCACAATGTCTGCAAACAGAGTCACAAGACACTGTTATATTTAGATCTATCAATTTATATTAATGTACACATCCCCCATGCAGGGCAGACACTCCTTCAGCAAGAAGTCACTCTGACATTTATGTAACTTCAATGATATGTTGGTGGCAGCCTCCCGGCTGGGCTGCGGTTTGCTCATGTCCTCTAATTCCCCCAGTCACCGTACACAAGCATGCACACGTTCACAGTCATAGAGTAGCAGAGGAACGGCGCAGAGAAGCCATACTTGTCGATGAGTTCCTGCCCATTGATGTAACGCAGGCTCTTGAGGAAGGACAGCGAGCCAAGTGCGTGGGAGTGTCGAATCTTCACATAGCCCGTCACTGTCTGGATCAATCCCATGAAGTTCTCCAACTCAGACGCTATGTTATCTGGGGACAGGGGATAAACACACACACACATACACACATAAATACAATTCAGCATATGAAAGCCACATTAATTTATCCACAGGGACGTCTACTGCTACCCTGACACCCTGACTAACCCTTAATGCAAATATCCCAATTAGCACTACGTTGTAAGCTTTCTTCCTATGTCGAGTTTAGCGTGTGAGCCACCCTGTCTACTGAGCAAATAAACAGTATTATAGTATAATGTGATAATTGGGTTAGAGTGCAGGAAGCAGATTTTGTGCACCCCAGCAGCTTAGATCACCAAAGCTCTTACGTCTGTACGTTATCTGTCTCAGTAATCATAATATTTGTTGGGCAGTCAAGTGCAATATAGTGTGGTAAACTGTTAGTGTACTGTAATCAGTAAAGGATTTCTATAGAGTATTGTACAACAGATTGTAGCCAAAAAAAAAATTAAATGTTTGAGAACAGATAACTACTGGTGTTTATAATCTGCTTAGTTGTGGCTGATGTTGTAGTTTAGTCCACTAAAATTTCCTGTAGTATAGTGTAAGTAAGGTCCACTAAGCTAGGTTACACTGCAAAGATATATGCAGTATATGTCGTGGTAAAGGCACTGTGCTTCTGCGTAGCCGCACTCACTTCCACGGCGGATGTTGACGTCCAGATTGCCTTCGATGACGGTGCAGTCCTTCAGGGACTGAGCAGCATCCACAGAGTCGATGACAGGGGATGTGCATGGCTTATCACAAGGGCCATCGCAGGCACTGCATAACATACTGTATACGGGAGAAGTAGAGGGAAGGAGTGAATGAGAGGAAAAAAGAAAACTGTCAAAGAAAGAGCAAAATCTTACGTGAACTTTCCTACCTCACCCTGAAATAATCCGTCCACTCCCTAGCTCCCAAGCATTCCAAAGGATCCAGGCAAATAAATTCACTGCATGATACAAGGTCACCTCTCACACGGAGAGTTTAATCTTTTATGGGCCCTTATCTGAACTCTGCTTCGTGAGAGAGTGCCTCACTGTATTGACCTCAGAGACAAAATGGCAGTGGTATGTCCAAAATATGTACAGTAGCAGAGAGTCTCGGAACTGACAAGACAAAACAGGGAGGAAAGCTGCACACAGAGGTTTTCCTATTCTAGGTTAATGTCAAACAAAGGAATTGTCAAGCGGAGATTTCAGTGGAGTCTCTCCTTAAAACCTTTGAGTGTTAATCTGTAAAATCTACCAGTGCTGAGTGCTGAAAACAAGGCAGTACGAGACCGACTTTAAGACAGGGACCTGTGAAGGGTCAGGTCAGTAGAAGTTCGGCTCAAGGATACTTGATGCAAATTGTTTAATTATGCATTAGTACACAGTGAACGCAAGCAGTTTTAGTGTCTGCGAATACTGAAGTGAAACCACGCTGCTATTGAAAGAATTTACAAAATAATACTATGACAGAACATAAAAGAATAATAATTAAACCTTGAGAAATCTTAAGGTTTAAAATGATTAGTTTACTGAGCTCTTCCTAATACTTCGTACATCCAGTGTCACCTGGCATGGCATTTCCAAATCATCAGGACCGTAACTAGGAATGAAGGTTAGGTCTTTACCGATTGGACTCGTTGCGTGTGAAGCCAGAGGGGCAGTCGGGCATACATTCTCCTCCGTGGATGACAAAGTGAGTGTCACCGGGCAGGTGCACTTGAGAGCACAGGTCCATGTTGATACAGCGCCAGCCCTCAAACTTGTAAGTGTCTGGGGGACAGTCTGGCACGCAGCGATCCTCGTGGTTGTAGTGGAGGCAGGCGGAGCAGGCCATGTCGTTGTTGGACTCAGTACAGCTGCCCAGGCACTGGCTGTGGCAACACTCACCCTTGTCTGTACAGGCAAGCTTGCAGTGTTCTGGGCATACTGGAGGAGACAGAGAAAGATGGGGAAGAGGTCAGTTGTGGATGGGTGTAAACAGTCTGTGCTGCTGGACACGATTACAACAAAGTCAAGGATGATAAAGGTCAAAGGGATACAAGACTAATGCTTATGAAGCACAGACTGTGATTTAAATGTCACGTAAAAGTGTAGCATAGCTTCAGAAGTTAGTAAATTATAAACTAATGAAAATGATAATTAAGATCATTATTATCTGCTTGGTAACAGGCCAGAGAGCAAATAAATAGGCTAAAAAGAGGTGTGAGTACACAGTATGTGTATATACGCACACGCCAGATTGTTAGGTACACTTTGCTAATGCAGATCAATTTGATTTTAAGAGGTGTTGATTAACCCCCGTGTTACAGTGTTAAACTGTATTGATTTATACAGCAAGGTGTTTCTGTTTAGCCGTCTCTCATTGATATAAAGGGGGTAAACAAAATAATAGAAACATCTGTCAGTATAATGCAATACAATTCAACAGCACCACAAATTACAGAGTGTATATATACTGTAAATATGCATATACAGGAGGATTTTTTCATTTAAGCACAAACGATTGTACGCACGTTCAGATACGAATGCAAATGTTAATCTGTGTGTGTGTCTGAATGTCATTAATGTGTAATGTGGCAACAAGTGAAGAGGCCAGCAGGAAAGCACAGAGGAACCGGAGAGCCAGCGGGGTTAAAACTCTGTGGCACTACTAGTAAAAAGGCAGATCTGGCCTCACTTAATCTGTTCTAATGTGATCGCCCATAGTATCATCTATTCCTTAACAATTTTAAACGCAAATTCCTGGTAGTATATTTATGCGCGGCCTGTTGTTTTTCAACCTAAATCTGCAACCACGTTTACCAGTGGATTGTTCTGACAAAACAACAATTTACAATAGCCTATTTGGTTTTATTATTATTATTCCGATGATATAAGAACAGACAATTGCAGGTGAACACAACTCTCACTCCCACAATTACATCTTCTAAGAAAATAACTAATCTTGAGACACTGCAGGCAGGGGTGTCCTAGTTTCAGATTCAGGGTCCACGCCACAGAAAAAGCACCTGGAGTGTGCGTGGACCTGTATGAAAAAGGTGTTTTCGAGATAAAGAGCTGCTATGTGAAAGACTGAGTCAAGGGTTCAGGTTTCTTTGGGGAAATGTGTAACAGATAAGAAATTACTCAGAATGTGTTAAAAGAAATCGTCCCTCCTTTTTTTTTTGCACATTAGAAATTGTGCACGCAGCAAAGCCCTGCAACCCCCATGCCCCTGTGATGTTTGTGTGTTTGAGCCTTAAGTGTTTACTATTTATTGTTATGCTCTTTGTTATTGCTGCAAAACAAATCTCCCCACAGGGGCAATAAAGCTGAACTGAACTACAGTGAACTAAACTGAAATAAGAGGCACAGCACTCCTGGTTCCTTAGCAACTGCCTCCTGGTGCAAAGCCAGAGCTGCAAGGAAATGTGCACACACACACACACACACACACACACACACACAATCAGACAAAAGCACACTAAAACACACATTTCACCACTCTCCTTCATGATTGTGACACAACACGTATTACTTCATTGTCATCAGTGTAATTGTTTCAGCCATCCTCATAGCAAATACTTTTACACATCACAAAGAATGAGTGTGTGTGTGTGTGTGACATGTGTGGACAATACATGTTGGCATGCAAATATGTGTGTGTGCGCCAGAGAGAAAGAAGAATGGGAGCTCTGCTTGTTTATTTGTTTTTAAATTAAACGCCGGTGTCGGAGCATCGTTGGTTCGTTTTGTGAACCAGTCAAGAAAATTAAGCCGGCTGCTGAGCTAATTTCTTGATGAATATTTCATGTTACTTTACAAAACATCTGTGTAGATTAAGAATGTGATGGTGCACTACAGCAATGCTGCAGAGCAAACACACACTCCCACAGTGTCAACTCCAGTTTCGCTTCACAAGGGAAAGGGGGGGATGATCATTCTCACTCCTGACAGTTTTCGCAAATACTTGCCATTCTTTCCCGAATTCAGTCAAATCTAATAGTGCAGAAGAGGTGAAATGGTCTGTTTGGAAAATTCCTTCACGATTCTATGACAAAAGAAAAACCAAAACACCTCTGGCTATTTCCTCAATATATATATGTCAAAAAAAATCTAATCTCATTCAGTTGACCTGACACAATATCTGTGTTGTTCAATACACTGCAGTACCTCAGGAATTTCCAACAGTTACCTCCTCAAAAGACAGAGCATGAAATTACACAGCAGTAACTGAGTATTTTCATGATTTAATGAAAGTATTTGTATTTATAAATAGCTGCACACTACGTACATGTTCTGCCACACCAGGTATTGACTGTCTCTGTGGTACTTCATGAATAGTGTATCTAACTATTCTGGATCTGGTCCAAAGCAAATGGCAAAGATCTTTTTTTAAAACTAGAGCCATCAAATGCCAGCACACATAGGTTCTCACATGACAGCTGTGATTTGAAATATGATGCAGACATTAGTGCGTTTAAAGCAGGCAGACCAGCAGATCAGAAAAAAGAAAAAAGAAAAAAAGAGAAACATCAGCAAGGCTTCATTTTCTTGGAATCCTACCAAAAGGGGGCAGCCAAGGCAAACTCTAATGAGCCTTATTGGAGGAGGCCCCTTCCTTCTGCATCATTTTAACAGATTCCTCAATGAAGAGAAATTCCAAACATGAATACCTTCTGCCAGAAGAAAGCGGAGGGAGGGCGAGCTGCTGCCTTAAATCCATATAAGTCGACCCGGTTTCACTGTGTGACCAAACAACCCGTGGTATCAAGGATACAATCCTCTATTTATAGATGCTCCGAATGCAGCCCTCTTTCCACGCTGCTGCTCTCTACACAGGGCATTGTGGGTTTCCACTACTTCAAAGGAAAGGGACTACCTAACAAGGGGCACCATCCTTGTAGTCCCCTGAGTGGATGTTTAATATGAGCAGGAATAAATTAGAAGCATCAGCGGGCTGGCATTTGAGCTTGTTTAAGTACATACTGTATTACATTAAGCAACTGTTGAAAGGCTAGATTGCAGAGAACAAACTGTAGAAATAAAAACCTTTACAATGATCTGAAGCTGCAGAGTCACACAAGTCAAACTGCTGGGACTGGGGTTAGGGAGGTTTATGATGTTGCTCCTCTCATACAGTAGTTACACAGCCCCTCTCCTACCTGCTGTTTCTCTGAGCAAAAAGTCAGGTCACACACCACAGCCAAGCGCCAGCATGCCCCTGCTGGCCACCAGAGCACTGAGACACGTGAAGTGGCCGGGTCCATTTCATCAATAGTAAACAAGACAACAGTCAGCACTGAGGAGTCTCCTTCTGTGCAGCTGGTGCATCCCTACAACCGCCATTACATACAGCAGCAGAGGGAGGAAGAGGCATCACTAATAGGCTGAGAGACAGACAAGCGCTGTGCACTGTATGTTTGTTGTCCTAAAGGTACTCTCCAGTCGCTGGACTATGTGAAGAATGTGCAGAATGTTTCAGGCCTCAGAAGATTCAAGGGGCAGAATGTTAATCCCTTGTTCCGCTGCACAATGAAATGAAACAAAAATAAAAACATAGCAACATGTTCAGGAATTGCTGCGGAAACCTGAGCAGAGGCTATTTTAACTACAAACGTGATCACGGAGGCGTAATGCGAGATGAGAAAAGAGCAACATATAGCTGTAAATAAAAATGACATGCAAAAATTTAAGTATCAGTTTCAGACCCAAAATAAAAGATATTAGCCTGCAGCAGAGCAAAAGATGCAACACGCATCAAATGTATTGTAATACTCCATCTATATTATATTATAATAGTCCATCAGGCTGGTCTTGCCTTCTTAAAGCGCAGCATTTCCCCACAGTCTGTATCGACAACAACAAAAAAAAAACAAGATGGCTAGATTTCAACACTGTCTGCCTGGAGAACGATGTGTGTGTGTGTGTGTGTGTGTGTGTGTGTGTGTGTGTGTGTGTGTGTGTCTGTCTGTGGGGGTTCAAAGTTGGATTCTCAAACAAATGCATTACTTTATTGAATAAAAATGTCGGCACTTGCGAGGAAGAGGATTGCAGTGCAGCACCACTCCTCATCTGAATGCGAATCATGCCCCGTTTGCTAGAGAGCCGGCTGTGTAAGTAGACTACTACACTGTTTACATTTGGAGGCTGGTGACACGTTTACTGCCAGCAGGCCACTGCCACCTCTGAAGATGAAGTGCGGTGTGAAAATATGAAGAATTTGGTAAACTGATATTATTTTCCCTAACCAATCACAGGTGCCTGCCATAGTGAAACATAAAAATGATCTCATGAAAGATGAGATATTTGATTCTTCATAACACATCAAAGCGCAGCATGTCTTCCCTGTGTTACTGAAGATACGAAGGAAGCGTGACAGACAGTTGGGAAATCATTAATTATTTGCACTGGGGCTCGAGGGGAAGGACGGCAGGGAGGAGGGTGTCGGGGAAAAAAGGAGGGTGGGGGTTAAACTGGAGCTATCTGCTCAACCAATAGCAGGTGGGCAGGGGAGGTTCTAATCCTAATGACTGACATGTTATTGAGTTTGGAGCAGAGATGGTAAACAAGTCCTCTCTTGAGCAGGCGTAGGGAGGGGAAGTCGTAACCATAGTGATTAAGCATGGCTTTTCCACATATTCTGAGAAACCATAAGTTATGGGAAAACCTGAACAGATGTAGCTTACTCAACAACAAGCCTTAGTAACATTATTCCTGTAAACAGCGCTGACCCTGAACTGGAGCGTCAGCTAAATAACAGGACATGACTGGGCTATATGGAAGCTAGGAGGACTTACAAATTAAAGTATTCTGCAGTAAGTGATACATTTGAACAGACTGAGACAGTTTAGGCAAGAGTATAAATATAATTAGGATAAAAAATGTTGCATGATACGTCATGCTGTTATCATGATGACGACATGATTTTATGGAGGTTACTGTAGCAGCCGCGCGTTAAGTGTCATTCACACCGCCTGTCCTTGCTCCACAGTATAAACGGGGCCATATCTCTATTCGGCCATGATTCAATTTATCTCTACATCAGCTCCATTTACTGAAGTATTCACTCTACTGCACACTACAGTAATGCTCTGCATTGTGGGGATGCAAAGCCTCCCACTCTGTACAGAGTCAGAGGTGGCGAGCTCAGGTTACCAGAGCTGAGAGCAGTAGCAGACGGTAAGGTAGCTGAACAGTAGCAGCAGACGGCAGGCGTATCAGGGGCTGCTGCAGCCTGGACTGCAGGCCGACCCCCCCAACTCCCAGAGCTCCATCAGGCTACATCCTCATCCGGCAACACGATCCTCCCTGGTAGCCCCCAGTGGATCACCCCCAGACACTTGTTTAAACCACATGAGCCCAGACGACCAGAGAGAGGATGCATCCTCAACTAATAGCCAAAGGCAAACCGCATCACAGATTCCAGTGCTGTCTCACTGCTACAACAATCGAGTCTAAAGCGCTGGGACAGACTGATCTAAGCAAGTTCGGCAAGATCGATCGGTCTGCTGATCAGAGATTTTTTTGTTCAGCAGGGGGACAGTGCACAGTGTCATCTTCTTTTTTGATTTTCTCATGCAGACAACTGGCTCAGGAGAGCTTGGCTAAATCTGTGTTCAGTCCTGTGCACAAAGGTGTGTGTGTGAGCCCACTCCTCCCTGTCCCAGTGTTTCTGGGTCTCTTCCACTCCCATGCCCACTAAAGACCAGCAATGTGTTTTTCACACAACTATGTGCTGGTCTGTGTGTTCAGGCATGCGTGGCATTTCCCCTCACTCGCATTCAATCACAAGAACACACACACGCACACACACACACCTTCCTTCTACCCTCAGGCCTCGGCCCTCTCTGCAGCTGCTGCTGCTGTTGTTGTTGTTGTTGTTGAACAGGACACAGGTATGCAGCACCGTCACATGTGAAAACACTTTGTGTGTTTTTATCACTTAGCTATTAAAGACATGTTAAAAACAGTGGAAAAAGTGAGTAAGATCCAAAACATTACCAAAACAATGATGAATACAATGTACATGACTATTCAGATATTATTTAATATAATTAATTGCAAGTGGTTAGTAAGTACTGGCTATTATAAGACTTTATTCTCAGCTAAACTGTAATATCATAGGTGCAGTAATATTAACTCCGCTACGGAGGTATCTAAACACCATGTCCTATTAACACATCCTGGTAAATTTTCAGGCAATTCATGTGTCTGAAATGGTCAATTGTTTGATTCGATGTTCGATAGAAAATGAATCAGTAACTATTCTAATATCATTCTAATAGCTTCTCAAATTTGAGAATTTGATGCTTTTCTTTGTCGTAAATCACAGCAGTGTGAATATCATTGGGTTTTGGAATGTTGGTCGGATAAAAGTTAATTTAAAGATGTCGCCTTGAGAAATTGTGGTGGGCATTTTTCTTTATTTTTTTCATTATTATTTCTAGACAAAACTGTTATTGGATTAATCAAGAAAATACGTCGCAGGTTGATCAATAACCTGAACTATTGCTCTTGCTTCATATATGGGAAGATATATAAAGAAATTTGGCATGAAGGTTCATAACAGAGTTCGAATAAATTCAAGTCCCTTTTAAGTTCCCTGCTTCACAGGGAATCCAAATGTTTGTGTGTAGAACTGATCAGTGAGGTCAAACCTCATGAATAAGCCTGGGACCAAGCTGAACTTCTGAATGCCCATAGGCCAGACATCTAGTAGCCCCGGAGTCCCAGGCCATCCCACGACAGAAGCACCCCTGGAGTCATATTTGTAGCATAAGGACGGGCCTCTGAGGCAATCTTCCTCATTAAACCAGGCAACTCTCCAACTTACACCGAGGACTCACTCATAGTGGCTGTCATGACTTGGAGGGTTTTTAAACTACTTCACTAAGCTATCATACTAATTCATGGCACGGAATCACTTTAGCTGAACGACACATCAAAAACAAGTATTATTATTACACAGATGCCTGCATTGATTACCCAATGCAGGAGCATCACCTGCTGCATTTCTAACGCTGATTTGGTCATTTGAAGACTCAGTGTGACAGTCAATCCATTCAGCGGGGGCAAATCAAAATACTGCCAGTTTAATGCTTTTTTCGTTTTCACCCCTCTGGTTAAGCTCAATAATGACATTGACAGAAATGATCATCTCAGTTTCAGGCACCCTGGGTGACAGGCTGCATAGCTAAGTAAAATGTAAGCGGCATTAGTATGGGAAAAGCAACTTCAGGGAGAACTCAGGCAATGTTTTTTTTTTTTCTCTCACAGATTCTGAGGTGTTTCCTCTCACTAAAAGTGGCTTCTATAAATACCTGACTTCCCAGATCTGCTTCATTAAATACAGTGTGTTTTCTGGCAGTGCTGCATGGGCTGGCTGGCAAGCTGTGTTGGCTGGCTGTTTTGCTAGCTGGGTGACTGGTTGGGGTCCTCCTACACATTGAACTCTAATCCCTCTTGTGAATGTAGAGGAGACACCCACAAAAACAAACACTAAAAACTAATGCTTGGTTACTTTTATAAACTGTACATGGTACCCATTAATGACGAGCTTTATTACACAACACCACAGAAACATAAAATGCTGCTTCATGTGGCTCAGGTGCCGGGTGTTTGCAGGCACAGTCTAACACTTGACTGTGTACACACCTGTCCCCAGACAGGCAGCTACCCACAGAGAACATCCAGCCATATGGACCAAGGTTGATGCTCAACACATTCAACGGACTCCGGACCTCTTCAGTAAACACCTTGGTTTTGTAAAAATGTGACTTGTAAATGACAGTACCTGTGAAAAGTTGCAAGCAGCCATGTGGAGTGCTTTGTGTAACATTTCTACTCTATACCCAAACTTGGTTCAGCCCATCATCATCAGAGCATCAGAATAGTAGTGGTTCTGTTGCCAAGGCCTATTTCTGTAGATGACCATCTGCAGCTTTGCGGCACGCGGTGCCCAGACTTCATCCTGGCACGCCGTCCGGCATACATTCTCCCTGCTGGCACGACGTCTGGATTCAAAATGACACATCTTTATTTCACATTGACTTCAAGGAGGTCCTAATCCTGAATAAGCATAGCAACATTTGCCATGAGCTAAAAAGCTGATACGTTTGTGTTCATTGTGAGCATTCACACCAGGTTAAAATGGAGTGCTCCGCAAACACTGAGAAAGCCATTAGTCGATTACTGAGCCGATAGCCAGTGGACTGTAAATCATGAAATTATGGCTCAGTTTGGTTACATTTTATGTGTGTGTGTGTGTGTGTGTGTAAGGATTGGTGTATGTGTGTGTGTGTGTGTGTGTGTGTGTATGGGGGGGTCATATTTAAGGCTCCTGGATATCATATGCATACGTTACAGTCGTATCGTATTGCAGTCTCTGTCTGTATGTGTGACTGCAGATTGCTTGTCTTTCAGATGACAGTGGATGTTTTCCGGCACACAGTGACAGACTGCGGTGAAATGCTATTGCTCAGTCCATTTCTCCAGTGCATCTCCCTCTTCGCTTTGGGATGTATGCCTCAGTGTCTGCCACCTCAGTGGAGCCTGACGTTCTGTACAGTCCTATTAGCCACTTCAAATATGACATCTGGATTTAGGGTTTCCTTTTTCCTCCACTTAATTTCATTTTCACAGGGAGTTCCTTGAGGGTACACACAGTATCCGTTTTGTGAGGCTGCACTCGTTCTTTTAAAAAAGGACAAGCTGCGGGTTCAGCAGGGACAGTTGTGCCCAGAGTTAACATCTGTTTCGATGGGACACTGAGACTATTCTTTCTAACTGGAGAGTCTGCACTGAGACTTTGGGCTAGTCCTTTCAAGTGTAATGGTATGATAAGATACCACAGTCCCAGATGGTATCGCAGTAAAGCGGGTTTGTATTGATCCAGTATCTGTTGTATACAAAGCTTTATTTCACATGAAAGAGGCCTGTCAGGGGTTTACCTTTTCCTATAAATACACCAACCTGGTGCTTGTTTTGCAGATTTCCTATCTGCTCAGGGAGTTAAAAGCTTGCAGCTTGTAGGTACTCCATGGACAGCTGAACAACACAGAAGAACGAAAGCACTTAACTGCTGACTTTGTGTCCTGTTTGCACACTGATAAGGCCTACAAGGGCCAATGATGGGAAATGTTTGGCAGCATTAACAAAGTGCTGGTTTCACTTGATCCTTTTATTCCAAAGGTGTGCCTGAATACAGAAGGGGCTATATTATCTTAAACATCTCCTTTATTCCAAGTGAGTGAAGGTGACAATCAAACAGCTGGTGTGTAAATGTAAAGGGAACCAATTACACTAAAACGCCATAAGAACGCAATGAACAGTGAACTCATGATAGCATGTCCTCATTGGTAATTGGGTAACAATGGCACAAAATATGGCAGTTGCACAAAGCCTGTGCAGTGGAGTGTAAAAAGCGTCACTGTTTACAAGTATCTAAACAAACTGGCATTTGCATTGCATCACCTTCAGTAAGTTTCACACACAGGCTCCACACAGACACAGTTCTGGTCTCAAACACAAGCAGTACAGTCATGATACAGAAAATGTGGGAACCATAGGCGTAACAGACAGCAGTTCCCTATCTAATCTCTGCCATATTTAGTTTAGCGACAGGGTTTCGGTGGCAAATCACATACAGTATCAACTACAGAGAGCTGGCCTCAAGAGCATGGGAGACGTGGAGTAGGGGGTTTAGCTATGTGGGCCCAGGGCATGCACATGGGTCAAAGCAGGTCAGAGGATAGAGGCCAAATGCCAGAGATGGGGCAGACCATCGATAAAGCCATGCCTGGCCTTAGTGTACCAACAGCAGAAGAGGGTGGCTGATGTGGATGGAGCAGGACAGCTGATGGACCTTAAAACAGTCCCCAGCCCACACCTCCTATTGGCTGCCAGTGACATCATGGTTCTATCCCCATTTTTCACCTCCTCTTTTCAGGGTGGGCGGAGAGTTCAGTCCTTTCTCCTCCTCCTCCTATTCCTCCTCCTCCTCTCTTTCTCTCCACTCAACCAGGCCCCACACTTCATTTGCCCCTTTTAGGGACCTCAACTGCTTACATGGCCACTCGTGTTCAGGAGGAGGGAAGAGAGAGAGTGAAGGAAGGAGCAAGAAAACAAAAGAACGTAAGAACTATTAGACAGCCTTGTGCTCTCTCTCTCTCTCACACACACACACACACACACACAAATATAAACACACTGCACATATGCTATAATTTCTTTTCAGGCGACTCTAGCAAGCCTTTCTTAATCATCATGCTTCATACTATGTTATTGTGAATGTCTAGGTTTGACATTTTCACTAGCAGACAGTTCTCTAAATGACCATGCAGCACTGTGCTATGCTGCCAGCTATGAAACAAAAAGGATGCTCACGGGGGAAGAACATAAGAAAAATATACAGAGACAGAGACCTCAGGACGTGGCATTGAGAAATAACTGCTTAATATATAAAAGATGTGCTGGAAGACAAATCAGGCCATCTATTTATCCAGGTTATTAAAACATACATGTAGCAGAGAGATGTGGCTGTTTGGGGAGGTCTTCATCACAGGGATCGATCCCTGTGCCAGACAGGTGTTCCGTGTCTGATTAGGGTGAATTTCGAGGGTGGAGGGAGGTGTGTGAAAGTCAGCCAGTCAGCTGACCTTTCTCTGCTCTGCCACAATCAGGTGCAGTGTTCAGTCCAGGATCACATCGCTCCATGAAAGATTAGCTCTTAGTCGGATTAAGGAGGAGTCCATGCATGTAGGAGAGATGAAATGTCATCACAGCACTGCAGGAGGAATCACGGGGCCTGTGGTGGGGAGTATGGATGGTTACCAAGGGGTTTGCTGGCACTGAGGCAGATGGAGAAGGATCTGCTCTCCTCTGCGTGGATTCCACAAAGACTAGACATGAAACCACCTTTAATAGCTCTATCCTCCCTCCCAGCTAGCTTGTCCTACTGTGAAGATAATCCAAAAAGGTGCAGCCTCATCACTGAAAACCTCCACAGGTGTGAACATGCAGTGCATTTGAGCATTCAAAGGATGACACAGAGGGCAGAGAGGACAGATGCCAGCAGAGTAGGCAGGGGAATGGGCACAGAGAACACGCCTTCATCCAACTACAGGAAGTGCTAAGCCCCCACCATGTCAAACATGAGACTTCAAGAAATGATTGAAACAAAATACCCACGCTTTCTCCCCCAAACAAACAATGGCCTCCATTGTGAAATACCATGGCACGCTCACAGTCAGGGAGTCAGGAGAGTTTGAAAACAGTTGGCCATACCTCTTTATCTCCCTCTCAATGCCACAGACAGCGTTCTCCTTCAGTTGGGACATAGACGAGGGGGGCACGCAATGCTGCCGCCCATGTACACATCCACTGAGAACAGAAACACAAGTCTGGGAAGCCCTTTTTTCCTTGGCATCACCCAAAATCTATGGTCTCATAAATGGTTGAATACAGATACATTTTGTACAGAAATACCTAACATAGGGGATTTCAAAGATTCTTCTTCTGTTTATTCAACTAGTAGTGCACACACACAAAACACATATAAAATGCAGCATATGTACCACAAAGTACTACCAACAATCTTCATCTTTTCTCACAGTCTGATCATTTGCTCGTAATAATATTTGACTTATCATTCCTCCAGCTTAGTTTCATTTAGCCTGAGGGTGTCCCCAAACAGATTACTTTACATCAGTTTTATGCCATTCTTAAGAGATCATTCTGTTCCGCTGACATACTACACGTGGGAGCCTGCGGAAAGAGGACACTGCACCAACTGCACACACTGCATGCACGGGAAGGGCCGATGCTATATTTACTTGAGGACTACTGTATCCCTGGTAGTAATTTGTTGCAGTTATTTTATAAATGTCTTGTTAACTATTATTGGTCTGAAAGCCGCCAAATTGCACATCATAAACTGTAACAAATGGAAGGCCTGAGGCTATATTTACTGTTCCACGGTAGCACTGCTGCAGCTCTGGAACTGCTTCAGAAAAAAATATGCCTAGTAACAGAAAATACTTGTGATTCTAGCATTTAAATGCACCAAAATCCATGCAGATGATGATAAAAAGACCCATTTGAAACATTTAAAATCTTAATGCATTATTATCTTAACTAAGTGACGTGAACTGGTGTTAAATATTGCATAAGCCTGAATGTGCTCTGAGTTACACATTTAGAACAATGTGACCACAACAAGCAGCCAGAGTGAGAGGGGGATTCACACCTGCTAGATCAGTGATTTCCTCCAGAATGCACTTAGACAAACACGAATGTGCACACACGCACATACCTTCGAACAGCCGGTGCTGGGCCGGCTGGCTACAGACAGCCAGGGGACAGATAGCTGGCTGACAGAGGGAATGGGAGCACGCTGCTCAATCAATGAGCCATCAATCAACTCACACATACACACACACACACAGACAGCGAGACGGCACAAACACAGTAAACAGGAGACCACATCCTTTAGCTACCACTCAAAAGAAAGTCATCAAAGTGCTGGCTCTGGCTCCAGGCCTTTTTCCATGGCCAAATTTCAAAGCACTGCTTTGTCTTGTGGTGGTTTGATTAGCGCTGCTATCGCTCTGCCCTGACCCCTCTCTGAGGAGTTGTATGTCTGTGTGTGTGTCCTGTGCAGCTATATACAGCGGATGTGAAAAGGCTGGCAAGAAGGCAGTAGCAGTCATATAGTAGCACACCTCTGTTGTCTATAAGATACCTGAAGGAAGGAAGGGGAGAATGAGCAAGTGAACACAGTACATCAGAGTAGGGGCGCAACTAGCGATTATCATTACTGACTAATCTGATAATTCTTTGGCGACACTTTATTTTATGGGTCATAATTAAGTTCACAATGATTTCCCAATAGTTTCAAAAAAGTTGTGTAATTTAATCTGTGTAATTTGTACTAATTATAAGGAAAATAGAGACAATGAATCAACTTCCAATAAACTAATTCCAATTAATTATGAGTATAGCCAAGAGAGTCATTTGGTCTGAGCACAGACGTTCAGCTGAAAATGAAAAATGAAATCTCTCTACAGGCAAGCCCATAATTCAACATATATGAAGCACAAAGTCTCCAGTAATGATTTAATAATCAATTAATGCTGTTTCGAGGATATTAATATTTCCCTATAATAATACCATATTACATAGTTCTTTCCAGAACACTTTAGGCCCATAAAATTAAGTGTTAACATTTTTTTCATGTCAGTTAACTGATTAATAATTTATATAGTCTATAAAATGGCAAGAAATTAAAATCTTCAAATTGCTTGTTTTGTCAGACTAACAAGCCAAAACCCTAAAATATTCAATTAAAAATAATATAAAAGCAGCAACTCCTCATATTTCAGAAGCTAATAGTACATTTTTGGCAATTTTGTTTTAGAAATTACATAATTGATTATCAAAACAGTTGATGATTAACTTTTTGTCAATCTAAAAATGTTTTCCTAGTTACATCAGAGAGTCAGTGGCGGAACTAGACAGCCCTCCAGTTCAAAGAAACGTTCCACCATTTCTTCCCCAGCACTCATTCTGGCTGCAGGAGCGCATTCCTGCTACATGCAGGCAACGCCAGGCACACCTGAAGCATGTTATTACTGCATCGCCTGTCCTCGTGGGGGAAAAACACCCAGTTCACAGAGTTGGCCTGAGAGCAAGTGAGCTCACGGGCTGGGGGGGGGGCATGAAAAGGCAGACGGCATCGCAGGCAGGATCAGCAGAATTATTGCACACAGTGAGGAGTAAACAACACCAGAGGACGTCCTCGTGTCCCTGAGCCGCAGTGACAGCGTGTCCTCCTGTCTGCACTGTCACTCTGTGTTAGCTCTCATTACCTACAGCGCTACACGACCAGCACTGACTGACTGAGTGACTGGCTGGCTAATGGCAACTGCTACCTTCTGCTGTACGGATAAAAGCAGGAGGCTGGGATCACCATGCCAACGCAGCGGTTGAACTATCCCTGACCTCGCTCCCGTGAGCTGACTGGCTCTTAGAAATATTAGCCATCGATTATTAATTGATACTCCATAAGAAACCGATTTCAGTCTTGTTTCTTGGTGAGATAAATATTTAAAAGAACAGAAATAAGGGGACATTCTTTGAAAAGCCACCAAAAAAACAAAAAAACTATTACCAACATAGGAACAACTTAAACCAAACTTTCATCCCCTCACACAGACGGCCTTCCCTGTGGCAATTCTTGTCTGCCTCACTGCCTTCACAAAGGTTCTGTCAGCTTATTCACCAACAACCATAAATTATTTGGATAGCACTACAGCACTCAGGGAAATACAATTGAAAGGGTGAAGCAGGCCTTAATGTTCAAACCCCTCTCACTTGACACAAACCCCCCCGTGGTCCCATCTTGCTCCCCGCAAAATCCCGAGCACGGCTGTGCCAGCACTGTGTCGGCGGTTTAAGGGTAGGTGCAAATCGGCTAGCAAGGGATCAAAACATCTTGGCAGCTCAACGCCACATGTCATGAGCATCCATGTAATATATTTCCACAGAAAAGGAGAACACCCTCGGTGACCTCAAAGACAACAAAAAGAAGAATGTGACTGTGATCACTCAAAAATAAAGTAGCTGTGCTGGCGTGGATGCAGTTTTCTTGAAGACTTTGAAAATAACTTAAAATTCTATTGGCTGTTGCTTCCTGCACAGAAAGTGGGAAACCGGCACGACATAGATCCACTCAACTTTGCTTCATTACACAATTAAAAATAATACTGTCTGCTTCCAATAAAGAGGTATTTAATAATAAAGAGGTAAGGAGGTCTTTTGCAAATAAATATGTGATTAAATATGTATTCCCCTTCCAAAGAAAGGAAACAACCTGGATATTGCAGTTGGGAAGAGAAAAAAAATGTTTGTATCTCAATGAAGAGTAAAATAAAATAATAATGCAGATAAAGTACTTTGCACTTGTCTGGTGAGCCCCTGGGACTCCACTTTAAAATAACAGTGGGGTAGATTTCATGGTGCGACTGGGACGACAGGGGAGCATTAAAATGATGTCTACAGACAGTACACACCTCACTGATAAACAAATGCAACTCAAAAGCACAGAGTCTCTCTTCACTGAAGCTGGTGAAGACTTTAAGAAAGTGTTGAGGTGTGCCTGTTACTCCTCATTCTGAGGACTGAGCTCCTTTGGCTGCTAAGCGAGCAGCCTCAGGCGGAAGCACAGCCCAAATTGGGCCTTTGTTCCAGACTGCACAGTGTCTCAGCAGAGGCATGAACAAAACACAAACACACAAAGCCTGTGAAGAGGCAAGAGTGTATGTGTGTGGGCCTACCCCAGGCTCCTCCTCAGCCTGAACAGTCACTAACACACACACACACACACACACACACAACCAACCAACTCCACCACAAGCGCCTCTGAGCCGCGTCTCACCCACCCACACACATGCACAACACACAACCTGACCCGCCTCCCCTCTCACTCTCTCTCCTTCCTTATTCCTTCCCATCTCTTGCTCTCTCCTTCCCACCCCCATTCATGAAATGGCCGCTTCGCAACTCCAGCTGCTGGCACGGAATTTAAGGATGAGGGGTCAGGGGCAGCAACGGGCCAGGAGGGACTTGTTTGTTCTTTCTTTCTCCTCCCTTCCATCTCTTCATGCGCCCCTCTCTGTCTGTCTAACCGTTTCCATCCCACACCGCCGCTAAGCTTTGTGCGCCTAATTCTCCTCCTCACGTATGCCAGCCTTTCTCATCCCTGTCCCCGTCCTCCCCCTCCTCCCCCCCAAGACAAACCTGATACCCTCATGGCCTGGGAGGGAAACTCAAGCTATGCGTCTGGCAGGGGGAAGGCAAGCGCAAAGCAGAGCGGGGGCAGGAGCAAGCGCTGGTGGCTCCTCCTCAGAGGCCAGCAAGAGGGGAACGGGGACATTCTCAAGTTCCATCCCTGGAACACATCCTCCATGTTTCTGCAGCTTTACCACATCACACGCACACACATGCAGACCGTTGAGGCATGTGTTCAAAGCAACATAAGAGTCGTTGCTATAAATGTTTGCTTTTATCTCCCTTACCTCCCGTAGTCTAGAAATAGGAGATTTTTTGGTGTTTTTATACCCAAACATTTTGCAAGGTGGTATTTGTGCAGGACAGCCGATCTATGTTAAAGGAGCGACAAAATGAGGCAGAGCAAATAGATTGTTTCCCTGAGCAGCTCATTCCAGTCTGCCACAGAGTTTTATAAACTGATCAATCAGACAGTGACTGCACACCAGGTTTAAGTTTAGGAGTGAAAACAAAGACTACAGTGTGCAATAATAAAGTGTCACTGTATGTGTATTTGCGTGTGTGTGTGTGTGTGTGTGTGTGTATCTAGTCTGAGGTGAATGAGTGCATGAGCGCTACTGCATCTGTTCCCCCCACTACGTCACTCTGCAGCGTCTTCTGCTGTAAGCACACAAATTAAAAGTCACTCAAGCAAGAGCCTTGCCCCCCCCATCCCCATCCATCTATCCATCCATCCATCCATCCCCCGCCTCTTCCCCTGCTGCTGCAGCCCCAAGCAGACAAGGGGACAAGGAAAGGAAGGAAGCACCGAGGGGCCGCAGCGAGGCTCAACAGACCCACCTCTTGCTGGAATTAGTTTTAATTTGGGAGGGTGGGGCTGGGCTTCTGTGGTAGGACATGCACATGTGTCACACAAAAGGGACATGCGTTTAGTCAATGGCATGCGCACACACAAGTCACACACATATGGCAGACGCTGTGACATTGGTCAGTCTTGTCAAGAGAGAAAGAAAGAGTCAACCACGTGGGTTAGGGTTGCTGCATTCAGCTCCTCACAAATGAGATGTCTCTTGTTTCTACATCATACATCTAAATGAGGACACCAGACTTAACTATACATATCATTGAAAGAAAGGTATGGTCTGGTTATATAATCTCTGTACTAGTAATGGAACTGTTACTGTGCTTCACATCTCATAAAAACAGCACATTTAGTTGTTCAGCTATAACCAGGATATTGCATTTCCCCTCCTCAGCCCACAGGCTTCAGCCCACGCAGGCCACCTTCAGCCCACCCACCACCCACCCTCTGCATGCCTGTGTTTCAATCCTGGCCCCACTCCACTCAAACTTTCCACAGATGGGCACAGAACTGAGTGTGCATGCGTCAGTCACACTACACACCCAGGGTTCGGAAGATCAGACGTGGATTTGAGGGAAACAGGCGTGGGGTACGTGCGGGGGGATGGCAACATCCCATGCCATATCTGAGCTGGCAGTGCAAAAGAGGGACAGCAGCAAACAAATGAACCAACATCCAGGCTGTGCTGCATAGTGTGGTTGCGGCTGCCTGGCTATTTATATGTCCCTCCTTCAGAGAAGGAAGCCGCTCCTATTGGATCCAGATGTGAGAGGAAGGACAGACAGCAGCCCGACTGAAAGGTGGCAGCCCAGCGGAGGTTCTGCTGCTGCAGAGCTACTGTGCTGTCATTTAGGAGACAGTTACTTTAGTCCACTATGACAAGGACAAAGATAAGATTGCATTCACCTTTGAAGTGGAACATCAGGACAAATATTTGCAGCATTACTGCTTGTTGTGGTAGAGAGTGAAAAGTGAAGTATCATTCTGTTCCTTTAGATGTAAAAAAAAAAACCGGCAACCACATGTAAATAAATGCACATTCACAAACAATGGAATGACTGAATCTGTTTGTGGAACTTTCTTTGGACATACATATTTCAGTGACCCAGGTTAAGCTGCGTGGCTGAGTCATGGGATGAACTGGTTCAGGTAGAAAGCTCAGGTTGCAGATTAAATCACGCAGCACTCAGCCCACCAACTAACATAACTTAACACTGCTCTCCTCCTCCTCCCCCTGCTTGACCATGGCACTTGAATGACAATAAGTGCTTGTGAGGCAGGGCTAAATGTGTTGTGACCCCTGATGATGGATTGCCAGTAGCCAGCCCCCAGTGGGCTACAAGCCCATAGAGCCACTAGAGGATCCAATGACACATCATCAATGCGTAGGCTGCGCCCCCGCAGATTTAGAGGTGGAGATAGGTGAAGGTAAGAAGGCCCTCGATATTTTCCTCCAGAATAAGTTTGAATGATGGAGGAACTTGTCTGTCTGTCCATGAGTTTACAGCCTCTTCCCTTCTCTCACTATGACTGCTTGTTGTCAGGCTCTTAGAGCCACTGTACATGACACGGTAGACAATAGAGGCTGTGGACAGCTGCTAATCTAGTCACATCTGGCTCTATCATCCCACACTTATGCCTCTTCCACAGTGAATGGATACGGATAGGGAAGAGTATTCTCAGAAATGACATACTGATCCCTTGATCCGCTGTTGCATCAGATATGTCTGGCATGATAGTTGATGCAAGCGCAGATGCATGCACACACACACACACAACTGCTGTTTGCGGTTGTGGGACGTGAGGTCTGAACAGGAGCCATTGTGGACTGTGCTACCACAGCCCATTCGCCCCTCTGATATGGCTCGAGTCTGAACACCGACGTCAGCCCACAAGCAGCCTGTGTGACGTAAGCACATGTGTGCTTTGACCAGGCGCCTAAATGAGTTGGTTTCACACAGGCGGAGGAGGAGAGCATGGGAAGGAAGGAAGGAAGGAGCACATGATCCGAATGTCAAAGTCGTTTGCGGCCCCCCAAATCAGAAATTGAGATCAGCTTTGATTAGTGCAAGCAAACTAAAACACCAGTATTTCACAGCGAGCATCCCTGTCAGCGTAATGGTATAATTATGTGTCTGCTCTCAAATAACTCTGAGGCATTCCTGGTGCCCACAGTAGGGCCAGTGTTCAAATAAAATAGCAGTGTCTGGTTGACCAGCGGCTGCTGGCTTGTATTTAAAGTGATACAGATGGCAAAGGAGGCCGCAGTGACAGTAAAACCTTTCTCCAGTCAGGGGTACATCAGCGTCACATCAGAGTGGATAAACAGGTTTCTTGGAATAAAAAAATCAGACCTTTGTGCAAGTCAATATTTTCCTCTGCTCTTTGTGCTTTTTATGTAATACAATGTTGTGTTCTGTTTTCTCTGGCCAGTGCAGGGTAACAAAGACATGACCAGTCTTGTATTACATTAGCTAATAAATGACATCCTGATGCTGAGCTAACTGAGCTGTCCGTTTGGCTGGACTAAAAGTGCTAGGAGGAATGTCTCAAAGGTTAAAATGTAGGTTTGCGCATAAAATTAAATATTTTTCTTCCTGTCTCAGAAACACAGACGCAAATATTGACTCCAGGGCACATTCCATTGATCCCCCTTTGTTGCCCCTGCACCTCCTGGTGCCCGTTCTGCTGGCTCCACCTGCCCAGGCCACCCGCCACAAGGGAAGTGGCAGAACGGTCCGGCATTCCACAAGCCTATGTGCTACACGACACATCCACACAACAGCACACGCAGAGGGGCAGGGGGAGGGGCCCCCTACCCTCACAACACAGTCCATCACACTCAGTCTCAACAACACACACAGATTTGAAAACACTTTGGCACAGAGCAGAACATGAAAACCTCAATGTTTCTGATTTCTTTGGAGCATCTGTTGCCCTCACGCATCACAGAAAGATTTCAGACCACCATTTAGACAAATTAACATGGAGCTCCACCTGGCACCTTGGTCACAATATTATCAAAATAGTTTTGAACTTGGGGCTGTTGACCAATGAGGAGTAAAGAGGGTCTAATAGGCTTAAGTCAGAGCCCAGACTGCCCACTGCTCTCCTAAGCCTGTTTGACCAGCTGTCTGTCTGTCTGCCTGAAGACAGACTAGAGAGCACCTCGCGCAAACACACACACCCACCCACTTGAGGGAGGGAGCACCAAATGCACTCCAACCTCCGGTCACCCGTCCCATCTGCTGCACCAACCGCCAAAATCAAATCACAACAACAGCAAAGAACATTTGCATGGCTTTCTTCAATAAAACCTCAGGGCAAAACACACACAGTTGTCCTCATTACACATCTATGGTGCAAGTTTATCTGAGCTAGAAAGGTTATTGAGTCATTAATTAGATGTTTCTTACGTTGTACTTTGATATGGATGTTATGTTTTTTCCTGTGTCTTGATTTTATCATCTTGGGGCCATAGAAACGTGTGTTTTCATTTGAACATGTTGCCCCTTGGATGCAGTGTCTTGTAGATCCCAAAGTCAAAAAGCACACAGGTTTAAATGGAGCATGTTACTACACTGCAGCACTGAGCTGTGACAGACAGGAGGTATCAGCGAAGAGTAGGTGCGAGTGTATCCTGCGGTGTGTGTGTGTGTGATTTTCCGCCTCGGCACTGCATTTTCCTCCACACTCTTGTCATTTGAGGTTGGCAAAGAGCAGGTTCACCCAGTGGGATAGAGTTTGTTAGACCTCCCTCATCAGTGTACTATCTGCCCTCCTGCTCTCCCTCCTCCCCCGGCCTACACTTCCTCTGGCGTTAAACAGATAGTGCTGCGAGATGAATGACTACATTAATTGTCTTTGATAGCTCAGGGATCTACCTTGTTCACTGGAGAGAAGCGTTTGTGCTGGACAGGGTCATATTGTACAACTGTGTAAGTGTCTGTGTGTAAATGTGCTTGCATACACGTTTACGGAATCAACAGAAAACTGCTAAGTTTGGACCACGCGTGCTCCCTCTGTCTCCTGTTCTAAATGAAGCTCATAATGGAACATGGCAGCAGGCTTTTAACCCCACTTTGTCAGATATACACATGGCTGTGTCTGGTATCGTGCTCTCTCGCCTCTCCTCATTGGTGAGCCCCCTGTTAGGCAACCACAACTATACCTCAGGCTCTCAGATTGCTGCAGCTGTCAGGGAAGGCCCAAAGGACTCTGGCCTGTTTCCTCAGCTCACTGAAGAGACGCTCTTCTCCCTCTCTCTCTCTCTCTGTCTCACACACATTTCCCCCCATCTTCTTCTCTCCATGGGGGGTAAGCTGTGAAGTGGTCACTCTATGAGATACATACACACAGCAAGAGAGTATTGCAATGAACACCTGTGTCAAAGCAGGCACAGGTGTTCAGCCATGAGGATAGGGCCTTACACATTTGGGCGATGTTAGGATTCTCTCTTGCCTGAAACATCAGCATGCAGACTGTGTACGGGAGCTATGCAGGCAGGGTTTGCCTGCATGTACTGTTGTGCAGCAGCACTGTATCATTATGGCACCTTTCTCCAGAGGTTACCTCTAATCCATTTACACATTTAAACAAGGGAAATGGTTCCAAGGCATGCATCCCACTTATCCTTGGATCACAATGAAAAGCTTCTCTTCAACCCTGTAGGGACTTCAAAGGGTTCAACAGTCTAAACATTTGTAGAAATTTGTGGAATTCAACATACTTAATTATGCCTGACCTGCAAGTACACCTGAATTCCAGCCCATTAATCAAATCCTGTGATGAAACAGACACTTAAACCTGGAGTGTGAGGCATGTGAGATAGAAAAATCTACGTCTCTTCGTTCTTGTTTACAATGGAGGAAATAGCAGAAAAACAGGCAACCCAGCACTAACTGCAAAAGACAGTAAGTGTCCGTAGCGGTATGACACCCAGAGAGCGTGATCATATATCTCTGGGGTTAGGAGAGAATGTAGGGGACAAAGCCAAGAGCAACAACAGATATACAGCTAGACCATTCGTACTGTGCGACATCAGCAGTCCATGTAGCTCTAAGCAACACACATGCCTACTACGCCTGATGTGCTGAATTAGAAACAGTCCAAACTTGCGATGCGATGTCAGTGGTGAATGTGAGAAAAGACAACTTTTCATTCGCAGGAAACACGACACCATCGAACAGCGTGCCCACGCAGAATGTGCAGCGCCTGTGTCCCAACCAAACATGGCTTTTTACAATACAGTCAAATGAGTCTATCCAAGTTCAGGAAAATAATACATGTGTCGTCACTGGTTAATCACTGTTAAGAGGAATAATAAGGAGTGGAATTTTCTAAAAATACCCTGATTTGATGGGGTCTTAGAGGCTAAACACTGCATTCCGGAGACGCTGAGCTGAGTGCAAGCGACATTTCAGTGGATCACTTACCGTCATGCATTCTTTATTGGAGCTGTGTCCCACTTGATTGCCTTAGGTAATCTCACAAATGCATGCGGAGGAATATTGGGTTAAAGTGGAAACAGGTCTCCAAATGAGGATTACTGGGTGGCGCTAGATTAGCGCCTTAGACTCTCTTGCTGGTCTTGTTCATGGTGCTAAATCTCAACATCTGCTGGTACAAAGCCTCACAAGGCTCTGGTGTCTACAAAGGAATCCTAACGTGATGGCCTTCGAAGACTCAACCATCCATTTGATGGTATACTGGAGAAAAATTACCCGTGGAAAAATGAATGAGTCACCCAGTATGCATGCTGGGTTACATAGTTTAATCATACTGATTTAGTGAGTGGGGGTTTACAGGGAAAGCTAGGCAGGCCAGAACATGCCGAGAGGTAGTGGATTGAGAAATGTTTTGAGAGGACAGGGATTATGTCCTCTTTTTGTCTGGTGTCTACATAAAGGCACCGGTGTTATCCTTTTGTAACAGTGGAAATTAACTGTACCGACAGCAAAGAAAGTTGTCTTTTATGCAATCCCTGTTCAGACCGAAGGCATTTTTTTTTTATCCTTGGTAAGCAGGCTAACGGTGCACACAGGCTGAGAGGAGGCCTTCCAGCTCAGCAGCCTCGAGGGGTAAAGATCAGCAGGAGGATGAGGACGCGAAAGAGGCCAGCAAGAGAAAGACAAATGAGGAAGAAAGCGTATGGGATGGAAATTGGTTGAGAACATTTTGAGGAGAGTAGGTGACGGAGCGTCGACAGGGTTCAGCATAGAGTTGGTCTAGAGTTTATCAGACAAAGCAAGCTATGAGGAAACAATAGGCATTCTTCCAGTTCTCCCTGTGAGGGTCAGACAGTGAAAAGAACAACCCCCCTCATGCTGTCCCCTACATAAGCATTTAAAGCAAAGCACTGTCTGTGTCTTACACAAGCTTAAACTAAGGCGAATATCGAGCATTAAGAACAACAGACAATTTCGTGTGGCAGAAATGACATCACCAAGGGAATAATACCAACACTGTGACAATAAGCAAGACACAGTAAGCCTGGGTCAATATCAATTGGCTCGTTTAACAGAATCTGCACAGTGACTACCCTCTTTGGCATCCCCTACTCCTCATTACTGTTGCATCTCCTCTCTGTATCTATGTCACAGGCCATGTTTACACCTGGTATTTACATGCGTCTTGGGTAATCCGCACACAAGTGGACAGGTCTAAGAACGGGTGTGAATGCACCCAGGACGACAACAACGCATTTGGTCTTTGAAAACAGAAATGATGTATGCGTTTATTTATAAGCGGTCACTGGAGATGCATGTGGAGACGCATGTTAATGCCGGGTGTACACAGGGCCATGGACAGAGGAATCTTCAGTATGCAACAAGAATGCCAGTAGGGAGACCAGCCACAAGAGTGAACTTAAGTAACCCTGGCTGAGGGGGTAAAATGTTACATGCAGCTCAAGAGTCCACCTGAAGAATGTTGTTTCATAAAAAATAAGCCAACGTTGATATTTCTTTGTTGTTGTTTCTTAGTATCTGCTTGAGGTGGATTCTGATTCTGTAAAGGACTATGAAGTCTACCTATCAGAGATACCCTAGCAGGTCACAGATTGCAGGGCATCAGAAGCAACTAGTGACCAGTCAACGCTCTGAATATTCCACTGGGCAGAAATAAATTAGCCCAACGACAAAATCAAGGGAGAGGCTTTTCTTTTCAATAACATCCACATGCTCTTGTTTATACCTCACCGAGACATTTTCTTCCATGGATTTAATGGAGCGGCACACTTTAGAAAACTCAATTAGCAGATTTATGGTCCTTCAGCCCATGGTCACAGGCACACATACGGCAAGAGAAGAGAGACAAGCAGTTAACAGCGTGGAAAGGCTGCCCAGATGAGCAATGAAAAGCACTGGATCCAATAACACAGTGGCCATGCACCTATTACCTCGAAGGGATCAATTTAGAAGTGATAGCAGCAATGATAACCGATACTCAGATTAAATAAAACACTACTGTGCCAATATTCCAGCACACAAATCTAATTACTTTTTCAATGTAAACCCAATTCCACTGTCAATTCAGAAAAACAACGAGGAGTAATCCGAGTAGCCCCGTGTCAGATGATGAGTGGCCAATATTAACAGCAAGTGCAGTGACTCTAGAATCACTGCATTGGCTAATAGGGTCTGTCAATTAACTGACTTATATAAAGAGTGCAAAGTAAACTAACTGACCATAAATGGCAATTTGTACGAGAAGAGGCAAATTCATTTCTGCTGAGTAGCGCAGCTTAGTTAGAACGACGACACTGATGAGGGTATGAGACCACACCTCAACTAACTTGTGACTTTCACAGTCTGTGAAAGTCACAGGGGCAGGCGGATGGAGATACGAGGAGCGGAGACAACTGAACAGTAGAGAACCTTGAAACAATAAAGCATGTGTTTCTGTTGTCTGAGATCAGAGAGATGTCCTGCTCCATGTGAAGAGAAGACAACACCAGCCTCGGGATTGTAATTCCAGTCAGAAAGCCTTTACTCTCTGAGGATGCCCACGACAGACCTAAGACGGGGAAGGATGCCAAGCAATTAACTGGAAAACTCACTGGTTCAACAGTCACGGTCTGGAAGCATTTTAATAAGCTGGAAACTATTTGCAAAACGGTTGACGGTTCCGATGTGTACCAGAGACAAAGGCCTGCATTGTAAAGGCAGAGCATGTATTTTTCTTCGCTGATCGAGTTTACTGCCAAGAGGCAGGGAACAGGCGACAGACCCAAGAGCAGTCCCCGTTGTTTCTTTAGGCCCCACCTCCCTCCACCCCCCTCCACCCCCTACTCCACCTCCTAACACATACACGCAAACACAGCCTTCTCCACCACAAAGGCAGACATCCGAGACCTCCTCCATTGAGCTATGTCAGAAAAATGCCACTCTGCAGACCATTCCCACAGTGGCCAGTCACCAATATTCGGAATCAATCTGCAGTATGATAACTCTAATTTGGGCCCTTCAGAGGGTAAGTATTTACATGGGAACGTTAAAGTCAGTAAAACCACTAGAGATTCCTGGAATGGGTGTGTCAGTTAGTTGACAGGAAAAAAAAATGAAAGGAGAGCGAAAGAAATAATGTCACAGACAAAAACACCTCCCAACACAATGCCTCCCTTGCAATTAGAGACACACACGACAGAGAGAGAGATGCTTTTCATTGGTGTCACCCTCACACAACAGCCCTCTTCCACAGTTCAGTCAAACACAAACAAACACACACTCGCAAACAAAACATTTACCAGAAAAACAAAACAAATACAGCCAACTGAAGGACAGATTTTACTATTTCCTGGCTGGTTATTAGATTTTTTTATCGTCATGTTTCAGTTCCTTCCCTGTTCCCTGGTGATTAGTTCAGGGCAAGTTTTACCATTTAGCCTGGTCATAGATCAGAGCTGTGGGGGTATTTCTGGGACCATGGGGGTGATAGACTTGTTTGATCTTGACTGTGTCTTATATAGATGTGAGGATGGATATGACCTCACTGCTGGGTGGGGATATGTGAACCTCCGCCATGCAGGACATGACACGCCCAAGCTCACACTCACTGCGTCTCCGCCGTTGCACTGAAAGGAGGACGCAGCACTGCCTTTCTTCACTGCGTCCCGAGAGGCCCTTCCTCCCGCTGCACCGGAGCCAGGGGTTTAAACACATGCTTGCGTGCGGCATTTTCTGACACCCACAGGCACAAAGTGACATGCCCAATACAGAGGTGTCTGTCGCCATGGCAGCCCCAAAGAGCTCATTGGGCAGAACACATACTTACATGCTAGGAAATAGCAACTTCCGCTGATGTTTACATACACTCCGATGAAAAATCACAAAAGGCTAGTGTGTGTGCTGCTATGTGGCTTGAATGGAAATAAATACTGTAGTAGGAGATCACTAATATACGGTCTTAACATTTGTCGTGCTAAGTGCTGCATCAACAGAGGTTATAGTGTAAATTCTCCAGAAAAAAAGCAAACAGGGGGAAAAAGAGATGACGCGAACAAAACCACGCCCATGAGAGTTTCAAATAAAAATGGTTAAACACAAATTCCAAGAGCTTAAAAACTATTAATTAATCCTCAAACTCAAGTAGCAGTGGAGGCAGAGGCTAGAAGGGTCACAGTCTCAAAAGCATCCCTGGTGGTCTGAAATATTTCCTTTACTTAGGCCATCATGCTTGTGTAATTAGGCCAGCCACTTTAGGCTTTCACTTAATTAAAACACTAGCCAATGTACCACAAGGTGTAAAAACTTCAAGCACATTCCAGGTTTGTAATTCAATATGGTACCTCAGCCCCTCACCAGGCCGAGGGGGCCGCTGACCTCTGGAGGCACAGAATGCTAATAATATTACGGCTGCAGAGAGTAGGCCGATGTCCAGCAACAGTTCCTCTATGTGCCAGTCATGCCACTGATGGCATCCAAGTGGCTCACAACCTGACTCATCCACGCAGCCCGTACACCCAGGTCTGTCTTTAATCACATGTGGAGGTGTTCTGCTTCTTACGTCACACGAATCTGCCAGCCAGAGTTCACATTTTCGGCCGTAATCCATAATGATCCAATAAAGTGCTTCCCATTGAACCCGCCGCTCTCATGGCCGTACTTCAAGATGCGTTATGGATTCTTCAGTGCTAATGCCGCAATTCACAGACCTGTCCACACCTCAGTGATAAAATAAAGTCTGTCTCACATTCTCTTCACTCCCCACACTCGCTCTTTCTATTGCTCTCATGCACATGCTAAGTCATAGTGTGTCAGCGAAGCAGGCTGTGGCCAGTGGAGGGTGAGCTGATAGAGTAAACCTGACAGTATGCTCCAAATGAAAGCAAATTTTGTTCACAGACAAAATGGTGGGATTTAAATCAAAAAGAGGCATTTTGCTGCAATTTACCCATCACAACATAGTTTTCTAGACTTTTTGTGCTTTTCGTCAAAATAAACCCTTTTGATATTGTGCTGGGCGATCGAGAACCTAAGCTCACCATCTGAATTCACTTGAGCCATGCATGGTTGTGATGTGACGCTTCGGACAGGCCAGGACACCGACCGCCACCACACAGGGAAATATCATGCTCGTGGATGTCGTCCGTTCTCTGTTTAGCCTCAGGTTAAGCCCTCCGGCTACTCAACTGTCACCGGATCACCTTCCATCGACTTTCACCGTGTTGCAATCTAGAGGACCGCACATACCCAAAACTCTCCAAGACTGACAGGTTAGTTGAAATGCAGTTCAAATTAAATCCATGATACATTCAAGGGATGTTCACCATCCCAGAGAAAACCCATGTTTAAGCAGTAATTGAAGAGGGTAGCAAAGAGTGAATGAGTGAACATGCGTTTAACAGAAAGTAATGAAATGGTGGAAAGTGGGGGGGGGGGGTTGTTTTATGTTTAA